>JAOTRH010198620.1:0-11330 GCA_034768845.1 Heliamphora exappendiculata | reverse complement strand
GAACATAAAACTTATATTATGCAAGAACTTAAAATCTGGTCTTCCGTGTGTAAACCGTACTCTACACACCAGATTAAATATTATACAGAATATTGGACAATCATGCATATCAAATAAATGATACAAATACATTGCTCATAAAGATTATCATAAAATAGAAAATTAATTTTATTAAAAATAAAATTAAATACTAAAAATATGATTTTCAGTAAACCAACCATAATAATCTCCCACTTATACTCAAAGCCATGCTGCCATATATCTGACTCCCATGCCTTTTACATGACTATCAAAAGTCTTAACCGGTAAGCTATTTGTAAAAGATCTGCTAGGTTGTCTCCTGATGCAAGTACTATGTCTGACTAAAAATTTGAGTCAGCGTACCTCAAAGGTACTAGAGTCTCTGCCTGGTAAACTAACATATAATCCTTAGTCTTTTTCAGGTACTTAATTATATTCTTTACCACAATCCAATATTCATGCCCTAGATTAGACTGATATCGGCTACCAATGCCAATGGCAAAGCAGATGTCGGGTTTAATGCAAAGCATAGCATACATGTGGCTTCCTACTGCCGAAGCATAAGGAACCACCTTCATTTTTCCATCTCATCAAGTGTTTTAGAACACTGATCCTTTGATAGAGTGATTCCATGCCTGAAAGAGAGAAACCCTTTCTTGGAATCCTGTATGCTAAAACGAGCAAGGATATCATCGATATACTTTGCTTGTGATAAGCCCAACATCTTTTGTTTTCGATCTCGTACAAGCTTGATCCCAAGGATGTGACTGGCTTCTCCTAATTTTTTCATATCGAACTGCCCAAATAACCATACTTTAATCGTAGATAATACCTCCATATCGTTTTTGATTAGCAAGATATCATATACATAAAGTACTAGGAAGATCATCACGCTTCCGTCACGCTTCTTGTACACACAGGACTCATCCAGAGTTTGATCAAAACCATAATACTTTATAACTTGATCAAATCGAGTGTTCTAAGGCCTCGATGCCTGCTTAAGTCCATAAACGGATCTCTTAAGTTTATACAACATATGTTATTGGCCCTTTACAATGAATCTGTCTGGTTGTATCATATACATACACTCGTCAAAACTTCCGTTAAAGAAAGCTGTCTTGACATCCATTTGTTAGATCTCGTAATCGAAATTGTTATGGTTGGTATACAGAAAATCATATTTTTAGTATTTAATATTATTTTTAATAAAATTAATTTTTTATTTTATGAGCAATGTATGTATATCATTTCTTTGTTATGCATGGATGTTCGATATTCTGTACAGTATTTAATCTGGTGTGTAGAGTACGGCTTACACACAAAAGACCAGATTTTAAATTTTTACAGAATATAAATTTTATGTTCACAGTTTATATGAAAATAGACATACCATCGGTATGACTGTGGTACATCGTTTTAGTAGACCTGTCTTGTTGGAACACGAAAAGAAAAATAAGAACCGATGCCGTGACCGTAAAAAACGGCGCATGTATTTTTCATGAAAAATCATAACCGTGAATAGATATATTAAGATTAAATATACCTTCAAAAAACTTGTATAAGTTTCTTTGATGCAGAACAATGATCCGAGACGACCCAATGATCTTCTCATGTATATCCTGACGCACACGACGATCCCGGCGAGTGGGCACCTATTCGAATCTTCGTGTTTTTCTCCTTTTTTGGTTTCTATCTCACACTTTTCTCTCAAAGCATAAAGAATACACAATGGGAGAGAGAAGGGGCAGCGGCTAGGGCTTGGGATCCTCTCTTGGTTTTAGCCTTTTCGATATATATTTAATCCCATACACACATAAGATATGTATGGTATAAATCTTTCCTTCCTAAAAATTAGCAAGAGATATATATCTAAATCAAAACCAAATCTCCACCCCTTTAGATAGGACCGGTCACATAGGGAGTGATCCCTAGGTGTGCCAAATTCTAATACCGCTCTCCATTATTTAATTTAATCCCTTAATGTTCACGGCGGTAAAACCGACATTCAAATTAAATTAAATAATTATCAAAACCGATAAAAAAATATCTGTGCGTATAATGGGCTACGTGAGGGATCACGAGGAAGTATAGGACTCGGGCTAACTGTACGAGAAAATCGAATATCCCTAACTCTGTCCCCGAGTTAGATCCTTTCTTGCACGAACCAGAACGTATTCCACTAAAGGTCGTAACTGAACTCCCGGCCCTAACTCAAATTATATCTTGAGTTTCCAATTATCAAATGCACTGAATTCTCCCCACGTTTAAGCTATGGATTCCCGATAAACAAATTAGATTACTGACAACCCGATTTAATCATCCTCTTCTCCTCACAACCGCACCGCTTATCCTTTTGATATGCCGGATCCAAAGATCCACTATATAGATTTAGCATAATCAAACCTATAATCAAAGCACACGAGGGAAAACTCCTCAACCTAAGTCGAACGTGGTTTCCATTAGCAGATTATCAACTATCAGACAAACAACGCCAGTACCCAACTCATCGATATTGTTGATCTCATGGAGAAAATCTCAACCATTGATGACTCAAAGTACTGTACAGTATTTGAACGCAATCAATCAATCACTTCGAGATTAAGAGTTCGTGCAATACATGATAATACGGGATGTGGATCAATTCATATAGTCAGTATAAAATTGCCGTTGATCCCGCTCAATACACTCCAAGTGTACTAGCACATCGAGCTCGAACATCGAATTTTCAAAACCTAAATTTGACCCGTTCGACCTAGTCAAGACCAGCTACTATAACGGTGTACTACAATCGTGCCATTAGAATGTCTAGGTCCATTGCGATTGTGAGCCTACCTGTATAATCTGTCAGAACCTATGACCCGATCTTTTGTGCAGCATGCACTGAGTCAAATACATGACAGAATATACGGACTATGCATTTATTCATCACAAATATAAATATGAAATCATGAATGCAAAAATATCTCAAATATTTCTCATTAATATGCCAGGAATCAAGAATAAAAAACTTAAAAAGCATGGCTTTTCAGTATACAATCCTAACATATCTTGGTTACGGGGAACAGATAATCGCGTCGTCTATTATTCTGACTCTCTGTGCCAGTACACTTTGTGTGTATTGAATGAGACATTTGGGTAATTAATTTAATACTGACTACTGACTATATAAATTAATTTATACCATAAGATTATTATGAATAGTACTTATTTTCTTAATCCTGAAGTAATTATTGATTTGCATATATTTAATATTCGTTATTTTGATTCATTAGATGGTGCGATCTTATGTGGGTCTATATTCTCGGTGAGTTCGATAGCGGTATTATTTATATGGCAAATATTAATTATTGACGGAATCCACGTCCCGAAAGATCGGGATTGACGATACCCCCTTAAGAATGCTTATAAGTTTTGACCGGGCCATACCCTGCAGGTGGATTTAATTATTCGGCGATCAAATAAGTTAAGCGAAAGGGCTTAAGGAATATCAAGATGCCGATTAAATTAAATTGTCAATAATTAAATTTAATTGGCGGGTCTCGAGAATTTTAACGTTGGGAGAAATGGTAAGTATTTAATAACATGAGCTCAATGCAAGAAAGTCTTAAAATTATATGTCAGAGTGCAATTATAGTTCTTTAGAGGTGTGAACTGTAATTCTGTATTTTATGAAAATTGCAGAAACTACTGTGACTTTCCATAATTGCAGAAACCGTCCGTAGGTATCAGTGTTCCACTAGAAAGTCTTACTCATAATTACTCCTCAGGTCCCTACTGTAACCCTATATATATGCGGGTAGGCTGAACCAGTTTGGATTGATTTTTATATATCATTTTTGATATATTATTTTTGTCTTTCAAGACTTAAAAAATATATTGGGATTTTATCGGTACAAGTTCTCGGAGGATCGTAGCTCACACTACGTTCGAGAATCGCATAAGAAAATACGGTAGAAGATCTGATAGGAGCTTCAACACGAAATCAAGTCATAGTTGAAGATTAGATATACAAGAGGTATTCTTCTAAATTAACTTTGGTTGCACGGGTTTTATTTTAATCGTTCTTCGTCAAAAGTTTTATCTGGAACCCGTTTCGACATTTGCCCACCTAGTTAATTTTTAAACCGAAAATCATTTTTTAAAAACAATAAACTTTGCAGTATTGGTTCCAGCAAATTGGTGTCAGAACCATTTTGTTTTTTGTTTACGGTTTATCCGGGTTAGATAGATTTAGAACTGTGCTAATTTTATTTTGCAGGCATTCTAATCCCGATTTTATGATCATTTATTTTTTTTTCATGTTTGATTGAATTGTTTGAATGGATGATGATATAATTAATTTTTTTAACTACGGGGTTGACCGTGTTAGATTAATTATTGTTAGATCGAATATGAGCCTACGGGACATAAGTTTCGATGTAAAATAATTTTTATACTTTTTAAGCTTTTTTTCTAGTTTATTATAAAGAAAAAAATAAGAACATGTATGGAAAAAACGGTGGTGGTTGGCGGCGGCAATCGGTGGTGGTTCCGGTGATTTTAGTCTCGAAAAAAATTTTTTTATTGCTTTGCAATTTTTTTTCTCTCCAGAATTTTTTCTAGTTAAAAAAAAAATAAAGGATTGGGCTTTGAAGCAATTCAGCACTGTTTTCAATCCCAAAAGCAATCCCAATCAGCATCCATTCCGTGGGATTACTGAAGCTTGCTTAGGGCCTTTGGAATTACTGTTTAGGAGCATAAGTGCGCCAAACCGGTTGATCTCCAAGTGGCGCAACAAACTGAAGCTTTCCCAATCAAGCAACAGTAGAGGATATTGGATATTTGGTTTGCAACAATTCCCAACAGTAACGGCTGTTTCGAAACCAATGAGCATTCAATGGCAACCGAATTCCCCAATGAAGCAAAATCCCAGGTGGTGGAGCAGTGGTTTGTTTTTAATTCCCAAGCAAACACATGTGGATTTCCATAAACAGTGGCTGCGGCAGCTTGTGATTCAAGGCAAACGATGGCGCCAAGCTCCGTTTAAGTCCCAAAAGCTACTGTTCCGGCAAAAAGAAGGGGGGGGATGTTTCGGTACTGAAGCACTTCACGGCGCTATTTTTTCGATGAAAAAGCTGTGAACAAACGCGAAACTCCCAGGCTGTTTTCGGCAACAAAGCAAAGAAGATTTTTTTTCTTTCAAACGCTGCCTAAGCAGCAGTTCCCACAAGCACAAAAACAGGTGCACTTCCAGGCGTAAAAACAGTGGTTTGGAGATATTTTTTCCAAGCTGTTTCGGTGTTTTTTTTTTTATTGAAAAAGGATTCCAAGTAGCACAAAATTCCAGTGGTGCAATTTAATTCCAAAGCAAACAGCCGAAAAGCCAAATACGCAAGCAGTGGTTTCCGTGCTTGAGTTATTAAATTAATTTCGGTGATTTAGAATTATCCAGTAACCAGTGAAATTATGTAACCAGCAGGCTAGAAGTTTATCTTTGAACAGGATAGTGGAACTCTTTTGAATTTTAATCGGATCATAAAATTAAAATTTATATTTATCTTGTATTTAATTTTTTTTATATTAATTGCGTGAATGATAATTATTTATTTTATTTATCTGGTTAATTTAATTAATTAGAATATTTAGTTTTAATTAAAATATTTTATAATAGAAAATAAAATTAAATTTTTTTAATTAATTAATTTTAATTAAATGAAAATTTTTAGCAATTTTATTTTTTACAAAATATCACGTTTAAGATGATTTTTTTAAAAAATCGAATATCTTGGAAAAACGTAAATATTAATTATGGATTTTGAATTAATTAAATAAATAAATGTTTAATCGAAATAAATTATTATTTTTTGAAAAATGTGGAACGAAAAATAAAATAAATAAATACCTTTAATCACTACCTTAATTGAAAAGCTGGAGGAAAAACTGTGCATTTATTAAATTTTATTTGTTACGCATTTAAATACGAAAAGATGATTTGATAAATCAGAATATTTAGAATCGTATACACAGAAAGATGTTTGATACTTTTAGATCGTGTTACTTTCGAAAGATGGTTTGGTAAACCAGAATCTTTGGAATCATGTACACGAAAAGATATTTGATTTTTTCAGATCGTGTGACTTTCGAAATTAGTAAATTTATTTTAATTAAATGAATTTTTATAACCCTCAAAAATATTTTAAAAATCTAAGTGGGAGAGGGAATTTATTTACAGATAAATTCTGCGGTCTCCATCACCAGTTTGTAGGCGATGTAATTAAACCCTGCATGTTGGCAGTAAGGCCTTCCTCCCCATCGGATAGATTAATTGTGGTATCGCCAGTATAAACCTCATTTAAGAATAATTCTGGATAATTGTTAGTGTGGATCACTTCTCCATTTGAAGGGTTCATTGCGACGCGATTAATTTGGGATTAGGTGATGGTTAACACTTAGCTGTATATAATAGTATCCTCTCCATCTGAGTCACTGCTATTATATGCTGGACCGAAGCTATATCAGCTATTTAATTTTACTTGGCATGGTCAGTTGCCTGTATAGTAAAATTAAAAGAAATTGGCCTATCTGGTCTTACAAAGGATAGTAGACGACCACCCATCGTGGCATGCTATTCTTGGGTTACAAGGCTGCTGGCGAATTAATTTTAAAATGGTAGACGAAACCAAATTAAAATGAATTCAAAATTATGCTTATCATAATTAACGATTTTTTAATTATGTGATTCTTAGGATTAAAATAGATTTCAACCCACTCGCTTCAATACTCAAAGAAAACAAACTAACGAGACCAAATTATGTTGACTGAAAATGTAATTTGGATATAGCTTTAACTACAAATGGTATTCCTTCAATACCAGAAAATGTGTCTGTTTGAGAAAAATGTTCTTCCTCGGGGCCGAAATGCATGAAGAACAAAATGGTTCAGAAATAGGGAGACACATTTTTTAGGGTAGTTAGTGGGCCTTGGACTGGTGTAAAAAAGTTAAAAGGCAGATATTTTCACTACAACCTGACCCGACACTGAAAAAAGTTATGTCCAGTATTTCTCAGAAGGCAGAATAAACACGGTAATTTCTGTTCACTGGTTGTGGAAACATGTTTAGCGGTGTTATCTACCGGTACCTGGTGTATAAATACGGGAGCCACTAATAATGTCTGCAATTCATTGCAGGGGTTCTAGAAAACTCGACAACTTAGTGATTGGAAAATTTACTTGCATATGGACAACAATACAAATGTAACAGCAGTTGCAGTAGGAGATGTCACTCTCAGTTTTGGTAGAAATCAGGTATTAATATTGAGAGATTGTCTTTATGTACCTGCTATTAGAAGGAACTTAGTTTCTATTTCTGGATTGGCCAAAGACGAATATTTTGTTTATTTTAATAATTCTGTAGTTATTAAGGATAATAAACGGGTTATCTATTCTGGTACATTGGTGGATAATCTTTATATTATTACTCCAATCTCTCCTACACTGTAACTAACTGAAATGAATACCACATCTAATTTACCATATAAGAGAAAGATTCATTCTTTAATGAACCAAACGTTTGTTTGGCACTTACACTTCGATCATATTAATCTAAAAGGGATAAATAGACTAGTAGCAGATGAATCTTTGAGTTCATTGAAAGTGGAGGCACTTTCAGTCTGTGAATCTTGCTTATAGGATAAGATGACCAAGAGGCCATTCTCGGCCAAAGGCTATAGAGGTAAAGAATCATTTGAGCTGGTTCATTCTGATGTGTGTGGCCCTATGACAATTCGGGCTAGAGATGGCTTTGAGTACTTCGTCAGTTTCATTGATGACTACTCAAGATATGGATACATTTACCTGATGCACCGTAAGTCTGAATGCTTTGAGAAATTCAAAGAATTCAAGGCAGTAACGGAGAAGCATCTGGGTAAAAGTATCAAATCACTATGATCCAATCGTGGTAGGGAATACCTCTTTGAAGAGTTTAAGAACTACTTGCCATTAGAGGGGATTACATCCCAGTTGACTGCACCTGACACTCCACAGCAGAATAGTGTAGCAGAAAAAAGGAATAGGACTCTTATGGAGATGGTAAGGTCAATGATGAGTTATTCAGATTTACCAAATTCATTTTGAAGACTCTCTTTAGAGACAGCGGCTTACATTCTGAACTTGGTACCTTCTAAGTCAGTACCTTTTACTCCCACAGAATTGTGGACCGGGCGTAAGCCTAGTCTGAAACACATTCGGATATGGTGGTAGCCAGCACATGTGCTGAAAGGGAACACGGGTAAGTTGGAATCAAAGACAGAAGTCTGTTTCTTTGTGGAATATTCCAGGGAAACGAATGGTGGTCTATTTTATAATCCTAAGGATAAGAAGGTCATTGTTAGCACTAATGCTAGATTCTTGGAAGAGAATTAAATTATGGATCACAGGCCCAATAGCAAAGTTATTCTGGAAGAACTGAGGGAAAATACCAGTATAACGGAAGAGGAACCACAAGTCACTGATATTTTATTACTTCGTCGTAGTGGGAGGATTATCGGGATAGGTGCAAATCAAGAACATGGTGCTGATGCACAGGGTTTAGATTATGCACAGCCTGTTACTCCTAGTACACAGATTCAGGTAGTGCCTCTTTGTAGTGGGAGGGTTGTTCATCAATCTGACCAGTATATGTTCTTCATGACTACTCAAGATATGGATACATTTACCTGATGCACCGTTAGTCTGAATGCTTTGAGAAATTCAAAGAATTCAAGGCGGTAACGGAGAAGCGTCTGAGTAAAAGTATCAAATCACTATGATCCAATCGTGGTAGGGAATACATCTTTGAAGAGTTTAAGAACTACTTGCCATTAGAGGGGATTACATCCCAGTTGACTGCACCTGACACTCCACAGCAGAATAGTGTAGCAGAAAAAAGGAATAGGACTCTTATGGAGATGGTAAGGTCAATGATGAGTTATTCAGATTTACCAAATTCATTTTGAAGACTCTCTTTAGAGACAGCGGCTTACATTCTGAACTTGGTACCTTCTAAGTCAGTACCTTTTACTCCCACAGAATTGTGGATCGGGCGTAAGCCTAGTCTGAAACACATTCGGATATGGTGGTAGCCAGCACATGTGCTGAAAGGGAACACGGGTAAGTTGGAATCAAAGACAGAAGTCTGTTTCTTTGTGGAATATTCCAGGGAAACGAATGGTGGTCTATTTTATAATCCTAAGGATAAGAAGGTCATTGTTAGCACTAATGCTAGATTCTTGGAAGAGAATTAAATTATGGATCACAGGCCCAATAGCAAAGTTATTCTGGAAGAACTGAGGGAAAATACCAGTATAACGGAAGAGGAACCACAAGTCACTGATATTTTATTACTTCGTCGTAGTGGGAGGATTATCGGGATAGGTGCAAATCAAGAACATGGTGCTGATGCACAGGGTTTAGATTATGCACAGCCTGTTACTCCTAGTACATAGATTCAGGTAGTACCTCTTTGTAGTGGGAGGGTTGTTCATCAATCTGACCAGTATATGTTCTTGAGGGAGTCTTTTAACAGGATCCCGACAAAACTGGATACCGAGCCCTGTAACTATAATGAAGCATTACAAGACAAAGATGCAGATCTTTGGCAAATGTTTATGATTTCAGAGATGTAATCTATGTATTCCAATCACGCCTGGGAACTTGTAGAACCACCCGAAGGGATAAAATCCATTGGATGCAAGTGGATTTACAAGAGAAAGAGAGGAGTAGATGGGAAGGTTGATACCTTCAAAGGTAGGCTTGTTGCTAAAAGTTTCACTCAAAAAGAAGGAATCGAGTATGAGAAAACCTTTTCGCCGGTAGGCATGCTTAAGTCTATCCAGATTCTCTAATCCATTGCCGCACATTTCGATTACGAAATCTGATAAATGGACGTCATGACAGCTTTTCTTAACGGAAGTCTTGACGAGTGTATCTATATGATATAATCTGACGAATTCATTGCAAAGGGCTAGGAGCACATGTTATGTAAGCTTAAGATATCAATTTATGGACTTAAGCAGGCATCAAGGTCTTGGAACACTCGATTTTGATCAAGCTAAAAAATTATATGATTTTAATCAAAGTTCGAATGAGTCCTGTGTGTACAAGAAGCGTGACGGCAGCGTGGTGATCTTTCTAGTATTTTAGGTAGACGATATCTTGCTCATCGAAAACGATGTGGGGCATTATCTACAGTTAAAGTATGTTTATCTAGGCAGTTAGCTATGAAAAACTTTGGAGAAGCCAGTCACATCTTTGGGATCAAGCTTATGTGAGATCAAAAATAAAGGATGTTGGGCTTATCACAAGTAAAGTATATCGATAATATCCTTGCTCATTTTAGCATGCAGGATTCCAAGAAAGGATTTCTCTCTTTCAGGCATGGAATTACTCTATCCAATGATCAGTGTCCTATGACACTTGACGAGATAGAGAAGTTGAAGGCGGTTTCTTATGCTTCAGCAGTAGGAAGCCTCATGTATGCTATGTTTTGTACTAAACCCGACAGCTGCTTTGCCATTTGCATGGTCAGCAGATATTAGTCTAATCCAGGGCAAGAGTATTGGACTGCGGTAAAGAATATAATCAAGTACCTGAAAAGCACTAAGAATTATATGTTAGTTTACTAGGCATACAGTCTAGTACCTTTGGGATACACAGACATAGTACTTGCATCAGGAGATAATCTTGCAGATTCTTTATAAAGAGTTTACCGGCTAAGACTTTTGATAGTCATATAGAGGGCATGGGAGTCAGATATATGGCAGCATGATTTTGAGTATAAGTGGGAGATTATTAGGGTTGGTATACTGAAAACCATGTTTTTAGTATTTAATTTTGTTTTTAATAAAATTAATTTATCATTTTATGAGAATATTTATGAGCAATGTATGTATATCATTTATTTGTTATGTATGAATGTATAATACTTTGTGTAGTATTTAATCTGGTGTGTAGAGTTCAGCTTACACACAGAAAACCAAATTTTAGGTTCTTGCAGAATATAAATTTTATGTTCACAATTTAGATGAAAATAGACATACCATCGGTACAACTGTGGCACTGAGTTTTAGTAGGGGCCTGTTTTGGTTACGGGAAACAGATAATAGCGTCGTCTATTATTCTGACTCTTTGTGCCATTACACTTTGTGTGTATTGAACGGGACATTTTGGATAATTAATTTAGTACTGACTACTGACTATATAAATTAATTTACACCACAAGATTATTATGAATAGTGCTTATTCTCTTAATCCTGAAATAATTATTGATTTACATATATTTAATATTCGTTGTT
>JAOTRH010198609.1:0-11331 GCA_034768845.1 Heliamphora exappendiculata | reverse complement strand
CATAAAATAAAAAATTAATTTTATTAAAATTAAATTAAATACTAAAAATATGATTTTCAGTATACCAACCCAAACATCGATCGCCATGTTTGAAAAGGTTCCACAAGGTTCTATTGGCGGTCGCCACAATGCAAATTGGCGGTCGCCAGGTTGGAGGTGGCGGTCGCCACTTTGGCTAGAGTTTTCAAGAGGTTCTATTGGTGGTTGCCTCAATGAACATGGCGGTCACCACGTTTGGGATGATTTGCATAACAAGTTATTGGTGGTTCGATAAAATTTCATTGGTTTTTGAAGGTTTTGATGGTTGGGCTAAAATATCGAGCTTGGATCATTTTTCGAGAATCGTATTGAGGTACCAATCCAATTGTTTTTATCATCGGATTCACCTAAGATTGGGCATGGTCAAATTAGGGTGTCTACAAAGTCGAACTCTACACACCATATTAAATACTGCACAGAATAAAGGACATTATGCATAACATTAAAAGAAATAATATACATACATTGCTTATTAAGATTCTCATAAAATAAAAAATTAATTTTACTAAAATAAAATTAAACACTAAAAATATGATTTTCAGTATACCAACCCTAACAATCTCTCACTTATACTCAAAATCATGCTGTCATATAACTGACTCCCATGTCCTTTACATGACGATCAAAAGTCTTACCCGGTAAGCTATTTGTAAAAGGATCTACAAGATTGTCTCCTAATGCAATCTTGAACCCAGCAACATTACCTCTCTATACAATTTCTCGTATCAGGTGACACTTATGCTCAATGTGCTTTCTTTTCTTGTGGACCCTTGGCTCCTTCGAGTTTACAACTACTCCGCTATTGTCACAATAAAGTGTAATAGCCAACTGAACTGAAGAGACCACCTCTAGATCCAGCAAGAAGTTCTTGAGCCAAATAGCTTTCTTGGCTACTTCAGAAGCTACCACATACACGGCCTCTATGGTGAAATCCGCATTATAAGACTGCTTGATACTCCTCCTACTTATAGCTCAACCTTCTAAGGTAAACACATGTCCTGGGGTAGACTTACGGGAAGCCTTGCCAGATTGAAAATCTAACTCTGTGCACCCTAAAGGTACTAGACTGTCTGCCTGGTAAACTAATATATAATCTTTAGTCCTTTTCAGGTACTTGATTATATTCTTCACCGCAATCCAATGTTTTTGTCTTGGATTAAACTGATATCTGCTAACCATGCCAACAACAAAGCAGATGTCGGGTCCAATGCAAAATATAGCATACATGAGACTTCCTACTGACGACGCATAAGGAACCTCCTTCATCTTTTCTATCTCATCAAGTATCATAGGACACTGATCATTTGATAGAGTAATTCCATGTGTAAGAAGAAAAAACTATTTTTTAGAATCCTGCATGCTAAAACAAGCACGGATATCATCAATATACTTTGCTTGTGATAAGCCCAACATCTTTTGCTTTCTATCTCGCACGAGCTTGATCCCAAGGATGTGACTGGCTCCTCCAAAATCCTTCATATCGAACTTTCGAGATAACCATACTTTAACCATAGATAATACCCCCACATCATTTTCGATGAGCAAGATATCGTTTACATAAGATACTAGGAAGAACACCACACTTTCGTCACGCTTCTTGTATATACAGGACTCATCTGGACTCTGATCAAAACTATAAGACTTTACGACTTGATCAAATCGAGTGTTCTAAGACATCGATGCCTACATAAGTCCATAAATAGATCTCTTAATCTGACACAGCATGTGTTCTAAGCCCTTTGCAATAAATTCATCTGGTTGTAACATATTAAAACACTCATCAAGACATCCATTAAGGAAAGCTGTCTTGACATCTATTTTCTAAATTTTGCAATCGAAATGAGCAGCAATAGATAAGAGAATCTGGATAGACTTAAGCATGGCTACCAGTGAAAAGGTTTTCTCATAATTTATACCTTCTTTCTGAGTGAACCATTTACCCACAAACCTAGCTTTGAATATTTTAATCTTTCCATCTACTCCTATCTTCCTCTTGGGGTGGTGCTACAAGTTTCCAGACTTGATTGGAATATATGAATTCTATCTTTGAATTCATAGTCCTATGTGAAAGATCTGCATCTTTGTCCTGAAGTTCTTTATTGTAGTTACAAGGCTCGGTATCTAGTTTTACCGAGATTTGTCAAAAAATTCTCCCAAGAACATATACTGATCAGGTTGATGAACAACCCTCCCACTACAATGAGACACTACATATGTTTATGTACTAGCAGTAACATGTTGTGCAAAATCTGAACCCCGTGCATCAGTACCATATTCTTGATTTGCATTTGTCTCAATAATCTTCTCACTATGATGAGATATTGGGATATCAATGACTTGTGGTTCCTCTTTCATTCTATGGTATTTTCTCTCAGTTCTTTCATAACAATATTATGTTTGTGCCTGCGATTCATAATAGAATTCTCTTTTAAGAATCGGGCATTGGTGCTAACAATGACTTTCTTATCCTTAGGATTATAAAATAAACCGCCTTTCGTTTTCTTGAAATACTCCACAAAGAAACATACTTCTGTCCTAAATTCTTATTTACCCGCATTTTCTTTCAGCACACGTAGTGGATAGCCCCAAATTCGAATGTGTTTCAGATTAGGGTTACGCTCGGTTCACAATTCTGTGAGAGTAAAAAAAACTAACTTAGAAGGTACCAAGTTCAGAATATGAGCTTCTGTCTCTAAAACAAATCGGGTAATCCTGAATAACTCATCATGGATCTTACCATTTCCATAAGAGTCCTATTCTTTCTTTCTACTACACCATTCTGTTGCAGAGTGCGAGGTGCAGTCAACAGGGATATATTCCCTTCTAATGACAAGTAATCCCTAAACTCTCTAAAGGAATATTTCCCACCACGATCGAATCGTAGTGATTTGATACTTTTAGATTTCCTGGTCTGTTCGAGCATCAAGTTTTCAACTCCTCGAGATAGGATGAAGATGGAGATTGATGATATTGTTATTATGATTTAAATTTAAATGGTGTCTTGGAATTGGTTTGAATTATTGAAATGTGGTGAATATAAATCATTGAGATAGAGGTTATACACACAAGGTCAAGTTTGTTGTTGATTAATTGGTTTAGTTAATGGACTATAGCAATATGATGTGGATAATGTGGGTTTGAATAACTCATTGGTGAAAGATCGAAAACTTACGCAACATTAGGTGCCCTACAGTTCGGTTAATCTCGTAAAAGAGAGCAAGGGTGCCCTACACTTCGGTATGACCGTAAAAGAGTGTAGGGGGTCCCTACTATTAGGTTGATCCATAAAAGTGTGCAATTATGTGAAAAGTTAAAAAACCTATATAATGGGTTGACTATCAACGCCTTAAGGCGGCCTGATAGTAAGGACAACGTATAACAATTTATAATTGTCAATTGTTACCTCGTGTGGAAAGTCGATATTTAACTAAACTCGTGGTTAAAACGATAAATGTTGGTGTTTATGTAAAATCAACATTTAGTGATTGCTGACATTGTGAGAATTGTTTTTGGTGTGGATTAGTGATTGAGAATTGATGGAAAATCAATTTGGGAAAAATTGATGTATATTCTTGGGTTCGTAAAAATTGCTTGTTGCATGTCATGTATCCATCCATTTTTAGTTTTAGATTTTTATTGGGTTTCGGCTCACGTTGTTTAAACTAAATCCTTTTCAGGTGGCGAAGGTGATTCCATGGTATAAGAAGTGATAGAAGAATTCTTTTGTCAAGTCTTGGGTCATGTATGATGTTTTGGGTTATGATCGTATTTTAGTTCTAGATGATGCATTAGTATTGGATATGTTTTGTAACCAAACCTTCTAGTGTTCTAAGACCATAAGGCCAAATTCAATGTTGTTGAGTGTATGTGGTGGTATACATACTCTTGGAGATGTTTTTAGATTAAACCTTAATAAACTCTTTTGTTTGTAATGAATATTTGAGTTAAATTCTCTTATCCAAAAGGTTTTGATCCTCTTTTTCTTACCAAATCTAATGTGACTCTTCAAATCTCAGAGATATTATTAAAAAAACGTTTTTCTTAATTACTTGTAAAAAATAACATATATTACTTTTTAAAAGTAATTAACTCGATTCAAGAGAATAAGTCAAAGAAAAGAAAAACTTGAATATAACAAAAAAGAATTCCTAATATTACAAAAAGTGCTTCCAAGTCTTGAAATTGAAATATTACATGTCTAAACTAATTCAACAATTCCTGCACGGTTTCTTCTTCTGCGTCGAGCAGAGTCCGTGGCTCCTCCTCCTTGGTCGGGATGGATTCCTAGTATATTTCTTCTTCACTTGGCATTTTAAATTTCGTGAGCTACAAGCTCATAGGAACAACATAAACCAACTAACCTACCCATAACACGCTAATACACAACAATATATATACAAGAGATACACAATTATGTGCACTAACCAATGTAAGGAGTTCAACCTAAAATCACTATGTTCTTTTTGTTCAAGCTTTCAAAAGTTCAACGTTCTCAAAGTAGTTTTCTCTCGGGTCTCGCTAGAGAACCCATTCCCATAATTATTGCCACGTTTTCACAACGGGCCTCACCACCATGGTATCATCATGTTCTCATACACTCATGTTTCCTACTCCTTGTCCCCGCCACATCATCCTTCCCGTCTAGTACTAAGTGTACTCGGCTATGTGCCATGATGCGCGGTTTACCGTCATCACTCGCTCTGTCCCATACTACATGTACGCGGTTGAGTATTGTGAGACAGATCAAGACAAGGCACGACTCATGACATAACATGGCTCAAGACGTCAATGAACCCTTCCTCATCACCATAACACATTACATAACCCACCCTGTGTCAAAACTCAAGTTTGTTTCAAAGGATAATGTTCGGTCGTAGTTCATGGTTTAGTTTTCTATACATGTACTTGGTCCACTAATCATGCATTCAACACAAAGTATCTAATCACTCTTAAACATGCTTTACATACGATAAAAATATTAACAAATTTCGTTCATGGCAAGATATAAACATAACACAACTAATCACACACTTAGGTATCATCATTCAACTATACTAAAAATTCAACATTTTAGATTCTGTTAGTAAATTTTATTAAAAATACTAAACGTCTTTTTTTTGCTACGAAATTTAATGGGGTTATAGATATACATGTTAGGGACATTTTTCATGAAGAAAACTAAGCTTTGGGTTGCATGATAAACAAAGGTAAAAATTTGTTGAACAGAAGAGGTCCAAAAACAACACTGTTTAGTAAAAACAAGTTTTAGAAAAAAAAATTTCAGTCAAGTAACTCTAAATAAATTTAAAATGAAAGATAACTCAAAAATCTAGATATGAACATAAAGTTTGGCCTGAGGGAATGTATATGAAATTTTCTAAAATTCGGCAAAGTAGACTATTTTTCTGCTTCTTTCGCATAAAAGCATAAAAATTATGTTTGGGACACTTAGACATTATTCTAGACGCTACCAAAAATCACACATGTTAGAAATAACTTCATGAAACTCCAATAAAAATAGGTTTGGAAAAAAACTCTGTTTGGTTCTCTAAAAAGTTCGGGTAAGATGGAAGTAAGAGCTTATTCTTCGTTTTTTCTTGTATTATGGGTTTATATATGTTATTTAAACATAAAAAATCAGTGTTCTCCAGAGCTATTCACATATAATTTTTTTTTAAATCATAGGAAAAAACAAAACCCAATGCGTCATTCCAAGCACAACAACTAAGCTATCTCCTATTCGATTCATTTTAAACCTTCTTGTTTCTAATCTTTGTTCTAACTTCTTATATCATATTATTTGTTGTAGAGAGGAGTTAGAAAGAAAGGTTAAAGTGAGTATTAAAAGTTCTTGCCTAGATGTCTTGATCAATAGAAATAAGGACTTAAGCTTTAGCTGCAAAATTTCTTCTTCTTCTTCTTTCTTTCTTTCTTTCTTTCTTCTTCTTCTTCTTCGTTTTTTCCTCCTTGGGACACTCTCTCTCTAGAAATCCTCACCTTGGCCGAAAATTATGGAGGGGGTGAGGCGTGGCCTTGCTTTTATAGGCTTATGGAAAGGCATAGGGGTGTACGCGGTGCGGATTGAGTAAAAATCTATAAATCAAACTATTTATGGCGGTATAAAAATTTTAATCCATCATCGAACCACTCGCTTTATAAAATCGATGGATTTGTTATTTTTTTGAGCGATTTTGCAATGGCAGATTGGGCGAATTGACGGTTTAAAAATAAAATAAATATTTTATTAAAATATCAATTAATTCGATATCAAAATAGAGACTACATCAGTTTAAACAAAATATTTATATAAAGATTTAAAAAAATATTTTAATAATACATTTGAGTACTAACAAAAATAAGCATACTACATTCATAATATAAGGTAATAAATACTAAATAAAAGATAAAAAAATAAACATAGATCAGTGGCTCACGAAGCAACTGACTCACTGTTATAGAAAATTAGAAATCAAAAATATTTTCGAGTTAAAAACTTAGAAAGATATTTTGGTATGAGATATTGAGACCTATAATTTTTAGTTTTTACTTTTCTATTTATACCTTACGGATTAATGATTAGATTAGAAGTTATGAATTACAAATTAACAATAAAACAAAAAATAATTATGTAATAAGTATTATATGCGGGCAGATCGGTTGAATAGCGAGTAAAAGTGATTGAAACCGCCACCATCAACCGACTCGTGTGATCTCTTTCCAAACCGCTCAATTTGCCTTACCCTTTGCTTTTAATTTGCTTGGATCGGTGCGGTGTGAGCGGATGTGATACGGTTGAGCGAATTGGACGAATTTTTGAACTGCCCTAGAGAGACTTGTGCAATTTGATTAGGATAAGTTAGGGACTTATTGTGTATTTATAGACTAGTAGGTTGTTGTGTTATCAAATGGTGAATGATGAAGAGTTGGGAAAATTTTAGCTAAATAAAACTCTTTTAGTTAAAAAGAAGCAAAAAGTGTTTAAAATATCCATAAAGATATTTTGGCACAAAAGATGACTAATGTATAGGATTAACCTAATTTTCTAATAATAAGATTTTGACTTAAAAGATAATAGATGGAATTTAAAAATATTAAATCAGTACAAAACTGCTAAATTTATACGAAAAAGTCTCAAGAAATGACAAATTTTGCTTGGCTCTAAGACAAATCTCACAAATCTTTCAAAAGTACAACTTTTGTACTTTTTTGGCATACCTTTCATTCAAGGTGGCCGGCCATTGGGCTTTATTTTCTTTTTTTTAATAATTAATTTTTCTATTTAATAATTCTTGAATTAAAATTTGAGCCAAAAGAATTAAATTTGGGCTTTTTTTAATTTTTGAGTTGGGCATGATCCATAGGCTTTCGTTGGATTTTTCATAGACTTAATTAAATAATTGGGCCTTTAATTTAAGTTGGCCATGATTTTTTCTTGGGCCTTTCTTTTAGTTTTTGGGGCTTGTTGGAGTTTTGGGCTTCGTTGGAGTTTTGGTCTTTAATTCTTGTTAGGCCTAAGGTTAAACATTCTCTTGGTTGTCTTTGGGCCTTAGGTGACCTATTGGGCTAATCCCTAATTAATCTTAGGCTTACCTTTAGTTTTGGGTTCAATCTATAAGATCTCATAATGGCCTATCTTGAATTATGATTTCTGGCATGTGTGACTTCAAGAACTATTGTTAGGGTTTTAAGAGTTTTCTGTTCACGTTGAGAATTCACTATTAGAGTTCTTAACATGTGTTTGAAAATACGGATCCTTACATCCTACTCCCTTTAAATAAAATTTCATCCTCGAAATTAAAAACATACATTTATTCTCAAAAAGTTGAAGATGATTGGTGCAAATGGTATCTTCTCTTTCCCATATTGGTTCTTCAACTCCTCAATGTCACCAAAGAACAAGTACTATTCTAATAGTCTTTCCCTACAAGTTCTTTTCTCGTCTATCCAGAATCATTACTAGTCTCTCTTCAAAGGAAATATCATTTTCTATCTTGAGTTTCTTCCAGTTCAAGATGTGAGTCGGGTGTGCCATGTATTTTTCAAAAGAGAAACATGAAAGACGTTGTGCGTTCGGGTGAGCTAAGGTGGTAGTGCTAAGTGATATGCTACCTCCCCAATCTTCTACAATGTCTCCAATGGTCCGATATAGCGAGACGATAGTTTTCCTCTCTTCCCAAAATGTATAGCTCCCCTTCGTGGTCATATCTTCAAGAAGGCATGTTCTCCGACTTTGAAAGTTAGAGGTCTTGTTCTTTTATCAGCATAGCTTTACTGTCAGCTCTACGCTATCACTAGTCTTTCTCGGATGAGATGCACCTTCTTTGTCGTTTCTTGTACAATTTCTAGTTCTAGAAGATTGGCTTCTCCAATGTCAGTACAATAGATAGGCGAACGATAAGGTCGATCGTAAAGTGCTTCATAGGGTGCCGTACCGATACTTGCTTGAACTGTTGTTGTAAGCAAACTCCACCAGTGGTAGTTGCTTCTCTCAATTGCCTTTGAACTCTACCAGTGGTAGGTGCTTCTCTTAGTTGCCTTTGAACTCCATGACGCAAGCTGGTAGCATATCCTTTAAGATTTTGATAGTTCATTCTGATTGTTCATCAGCCTGAAGATGGAAGGCGATACTAAAGTAGGTTAGTGCCCATAGATTTTTGTAAACTCCCCCAAAATTGTGAAGTAAATCGTGGATCGCGATCTAATACGATCGAAACAGGTACTCCATGTAGTGTACGATCTCTTGAATGTACAGTCGGCTCAGTGCATCGAGGGTGGCTGTGATCCCAATCGGTAGGAAGTGCACAAACTTTGTTAGTTGGTCCACCATGACCCAGATGGTATCGTGTCCACGTGAGGATCTTGGAAGTCTGGTGACGAAGTCCATTGTTATATGCTCTCACTTCCATTATGGTATGGGCAAGGGTTGTAATCTTCCTCCTGGCTTTTGATGTTCTGCTTTAACTTGTTGGCAGTTGAGACATCTTATGAAAAAAGATGCAACATCTTTCTTCATCCCTCTCCACCAATATTAACGCTTTAAATCTTGGTACATTTTGTTCCCTCCCGGATATATGGCGAAATCAGATTGATGGAAGTCCTTGAGAACAGTTTCTCGTAGATCTTCAATATCCGGTATGAAAATTCATTCTGAGAACCGCAGACTTTCGTCTGAATGAATAGTCCAGTTAGTCTGTTCATCGATTCCGGTGTATCGTGCCTTGAGATAAATCATCTCCTGATCAGTGGCTTGAGCTTCTAAGAACTTGTTGAGTAGTTAGGTGAGACTATAACGACGAATAGACGTGCTCCTTCCTTGCTCTCCGTCGCCTTTAGGTGAAATTCGTTTAAGGCATCTATAATTTTCCATTTCCTTATGGCCAGACTGGCCACTAGAGCGTTAGACTTTCGATTGAGGGTAGATGCTACGACATTAGCTTTTCCCGGATGGTACGACAATGTAAATCGGTAGTCTTCTAGTTATTCCATCCAACATCTTTGTCACATATTCAACTCCTTCTGCGTGAAATGGTGTTTTAGGCTTTTTTTATCAGTGAAGGCTTCGAATTCCTCTCCATATAGGTAATGTCGTCGTTGCTTCAAGGAAAAAACTACAACTGCTAACTTTAAGACGTGCGTAGGGTAGTTCTTCTCGTGATTTTTTAGTTGTCTAGAATCGTATGCTACGACTTTTCCTTTCTGGATTAACACGCATCCTAGGCATTCATTTGAAGCGTCGCAGTATACTGTGTACCCTTCATCTCTTTCAGGGATGATTAAGATAGGGGCACTCGCCAGTCTTTTCTTAAGTTCTTGGAAAGAACCTTTGCATTCATCATTCCATACATACTTTACTCCATTCTTGGTTAGATAAGTCATAGGTTTTGCCAACTTAGAAAAATCTTAGATAAATCTTTTGTAATATTCGATTAAACTTAGAAAACTTTTAATCTCAACTACTGACCTAGCTTGCTTCCATTTTGATACGACTTCAACCTTGGTTGGGTCTACTGCTACTCCATTTTTAGAGACCACAAGTCCTAAGAATTTAACTTCTTTCAACCAGAACTTACATTTACTAGCATTTTTATACTTTCAAAATCATACTTGTTATCTATTTTTTTACAATAAATGTATTATAATATGTAGGTATCGATGTTATGTCAACTTATTAATTTGTACGTACAATTTTCTCAATAAATTGTACAATATAAGCAGGTCAAATTGTCAAAATGAATTATTTTAGATACCATAAAATAAAAATAAAGATTTCTCTATTATTTGAGATATGGGGAGAATTTGGATCTTATAGGTACACCACAAAAAATTGAGTGGATACTAAATCTTTTTCCTTTTTTAATAACCGAACGGAGCCTATGCGAGGCTATATTTGTTTCCTAGTTAAACAATAAAAGTAGCTCAACATTATATTTTCAAGAGTGTTTCTTTATTACGTCATTAAGTAGAAGCATCATGTAATTAGCAATTGCACTCTGGCTTGATCGAGACTACTGAGTAATTTTCTATACAAAGATGTCATTCATAAAATCATAATATTTTCCTCTCAATACGGGAACACAAGTTGCTGTTGAATTCAACTCTCAGAAAATAAAAAAAGAAAAAGAAAAAGAAAAATGAACATGGTCCCCCTTTGCAACCTCTGGGACTGACTTTAATGGCAAATAGGGTTTGCATGAATGAAGGGTGGTTGTTATTGTTGTTGTTAGGGTTAGGAGATGTGGGTTTCTGAAGAAAGCTAGGGCATGTTGGTTTGGGCCCCACAACTGTCTAATGAGATGGTTCAATCCATCAAATTAAAGGGTACTTCCATTAAAAACCAGAAATGAGTTCATCTTCAACTCTCTATTAGAACCCTAATCTCCTAATCTCCTGAAAGTGGGATTAATTTTTCAAAAATTAATCGAAATACACATAAATTAGCTTGAACATCCTAAAATATCAACAAGAAACAAACAAAAAATCAAAAATAAATTTTTTTAATTAAAAAAAACAGAAATGAGTTCATCTTGAACTCTCGGTTAGAAAAGTGGAGAGAGAGAGAGAGGAGAGGAGAGAGGAGATAGAGACTTGTCTGGGAATGGCCAAAAAAGGTAGAATTATGAAGTTGTGTGAGCAGTTGGTGCCGGAAATAATTGAAAACGGGTGAAGCATGCACTAATAAGGGCAGACTGTTATTGCAGAAAGAGACTCAAAAATATGTACGCATCATTAAATTTCTATTTCAGAAAAATACTCACGAAATTCCAAAGATGCCCACAACGCCCTCTCTCTCTC
>JAOTRH010198587.1:0-11332 GCA_034768845.1 Heliamphora exappendiculata | reverse complement strand
TGCAATCGCAGTTTCCTTAAGAATGATTCGCCGCCTACCGAGGGTATTGTAGGTATTCCACCGGCGTCACTCTCTCATGGTAAGATGGCTCCACGATCGTTGGAACACCACCAAGGATCGGCTACGAACGTACTCCGTCTGTTTTTCTCTCTCTTGCAGCTTGCACTATAACCTGAGAACTGTATCTCTCATTTCTCACCTTCTGTCTATTGCTTTTTCGTATGTTGCTCTCCTTCTCTTCTCTGTTTCGTCTCTTCTTTCTCTCATTCTGAAACGAGTTGTCCACAGTATGTAGAGGTTGACAGCATATATATGCCATCCATTATGGAGGGGGTTACAGAGAAATCAATAGCCACTCATGGCTATTGATTTCCAGGATTCAATTGCCAATTGAATAGCCAATTCAATTACAATTGAATTCTGCTATTGAATTCTGAAATTCAATGGTTAATGAATTCACAGATTCCAACATCTTTTTTCAGCATCTTAACAGCATGAACCCACTCCTCATAACTAAAGCCATTTTTCATCATGTTCCTCCAAAATTTCCTCCAATAACCCATCTCGGCCCACAAATTGACATTTGTGTATCGTTTCAATAAGAAACTGATAAGAGTCACCATTACTAAGATCCCTTGGGGGTCCAGGGATTAAGCCACGAGATCAAGGATATCAAAGGCTTCTTCAAATAGTTCTTCATTAGATAGTAGTAGTAAAAGATCAGATGAAAGATTTGATGCCTCAAATGTGAAATTAACTTGGAGAATGAGATTCCGAAAGCAATTGTCCGTCCCACGATAGTTGAAGGTCCAATTGAGAATGGATCAACACTGGCCTCATCACTGATAGTCATATCTCTAGAGAAAAAAGAATTGTACTCAGATGGCTAATTATAAACTGGAGCAAATAATTACAATAATACTAAAAATACGTTTTTAATTACCCAAAAAATATACTAAAAAATAAAATGAAGTGGTAAATAAGCAACTAAACTCAAGTATAACCTTGAAGAAAGAACCGAATTTGATACGACAAAGATGTTTTTTTTAGCTCTCAGATCAATAGATTACGACGCTGGTTGGCAACCCAAGTTTTTCAGTTTTTATTTTTATTTTTATTTTGCTAAAAAAACACACAAAAAACCATATTACTTTATTTGATACAAAAATTAAAAAATCAAAATATTAATTCTTAAAATACTCTATTAAAGCGTTCATTTCATTTTAAATTACAATAATATCCTTATTTGATAACGTATTACTACCAATATCAATTATATATAATCATTATAAGTAGAGTGATTCAAAATACACACATTTGTGCTTTGAACATGTACAAATATTAATGCATCATGTGCAAGTGCTTCAATGCATAAGTGTTTAAAGAAAAAAAAATGTGTGCATTTATAATTAACCTTATAATTAATAATATAAAAAGGTAATACTATTCGAGTATAGAAAAATAATACTGTCTAATTTTAAACAAAACAAAAACCAAAAATAATTATTTTTTAAAAGTTAAATTTGCCAAACTAAATTATTTTGAATTTAATTTAGCTTTGAGACTAAAAATACATAAAAATTAGTTTCTAAACTAGTTGTCAACTAACTTTTAAATTAGTTGGCAATTTTGGTATTTGGTATTACTAAAACTAGTACTTTATAGATTCTAAGTTATAAATTTTAACTTGTACCAAAATTTATAAATATTTAGTAAAAATTATAATTTATAAACTGTAGTTAAAATACTAAAAAAAATAATTATAATTTATAATAAAAATTAAATATACTTAAAAAAAATTTATAATTTATAATTAAAATTATTAATAATAAACTAAAAATTATTAATAAGTACCTTTGTCAAAACAGCCTAGACAAAGAAACGGCGGTTGGTGTTTGGGAATTCCCGCCACAAAATCAGCAAGTTTAAACAATATTTAGCCCAATTAATAGCTCAACAACTGTCTACTCAACAAATCAAACAGACAAGACCCTAAACAGAAAAAAGAAGAAAAATTAAAAAAACAAATCAAAGAAACATATGCCAGCCTTTTGATCTCAATTCAGGTTTCAAATTCAAGGGGAAGATCCCAAAATCCCGGAGAACAAGACAAGCTTTGAGCGCTTGATCTCCAAGTTTATTCAAATTCAATAGAACCTGAAGGGTTGTCTAATCAGAACCCCGAATTCTAAAAATCAAAATCATTACATACCCACTAAAAATCCAAGGAGAAGGTTCTGAAGTGAAATTCTGTAAGAATTTTCCCAGGAAAAGAGATTTCCGGGAAAATAAAAGAGAACGACGAAACCCAGATTCTGCGATAGAGTTTCGAACGGGTAGAGTTGAGGGAGAAAGCTGAAACATCAGAGGATTATATAAAATGGGGAGAAGACAAAGCATTAAGAATTCTGAATAGTTTGATTGAGATGGGATTTAGACAACCATATCGATCCCGGTGACATCTGGGGTTTAACAGATTTTAAGTGATGCAATTTTTTTAAAAAAGAAATTATACACTTATAAATTATAATATAAATAATTATTTTTTAAATAATAAAATTTTATATTGTATTTAGTTACTTAAAGTATTTTATTTTATTTTATTTTTTATATTAATTATATACAATTTCATAAGTAAAAGCAAGTATATAAAATAATAAGTAATAACTAATAATTTATAAGTAATAATTAATATATAACAAATAATAATTTAATTTATAAACTAATATATTATAACTAATACTTAATAAGTAATAAATAATAATTACTAATTAATAACTAACATATAATAACTTAATAAGTAATAATTAATAAATACTAATAAGTTAATTACAAATAATATTATCTTTTTAAAATATTATATGTAATTAATATATAATAAGTTACTAATAAGTAATAAGTTAAATTTTAAATTAAAGTAAATATAAAAATTTATAAGTTACAAATACAATTCTACAAATAAAAAAAATATTATTTATATTTTCAAAAAAATTTGCCCAGAAAACCCAATTCCCAAGCCCAGAGTCTAGGCTTGAGCTCATGCCCGTATATCTCTATGGCCGGGCCTGGCCTACCCTTCCCAAAGAAGTTTGCCCCGCCCGAAATTTGAAAGGAGCCCTTCGGATCGAGTTGGGGGTAAGAGGCAGCCAGACCAAACCCTTCTTACACCCATGGATAGAAACAAAATGATAGAGAGGGATAAGAAAGCGAGAGCTTCCCTTTTCTCTCTTCTCGTTTCTTTGCAACTTGAAGAAATTCTTACAGTAATGCTACGAACATTAACACTCTTACTAAAATTTTTAGTAAAAAAATATTATTTTATATATTTTTACACATTTTTAATATATTTTTAAAAACTTTTTAATTATATTTTTCTTAAATAGTGTTTTTAGTGCACATTTATTACACTTTTTAGTTCAACGAAACTTATCCAAGTTTTTAAATTCAACTGTGAGGCTCTTAATAAAACTTTTACTTAAAAACAATGTACTGTTTTATTACATTTTTACTTGCTTTTCTAATGTATTTTTGAGAAGTATTTTTTAGTACACATTTTAAGCTACTTTTTAATGTTTTTAAATTTTATAACACCCTAATACTTCACATGGCAACAAAATTGTCAGTTTTGGACAAAAGTTCTCACGATTTTATTTTTTCTAAGAGGTTACCTATCATTACATTACTCAAGCATAAGCACGTTTAACCGAAGTTCTGCTAAGATCTCTACTACGTGAAAAAAAAGATCTCGTTGCTATGTAGGGGTTCAAGATTTTTTTATGCCCAAAAAACTCCATCTCCTTTTCTGGTGTAGGATATTAGGATATTACAATCCACCATCTTCGGGTTGCATGTCCTCGTGTAGTAACCTGCCAGCTCCAGTAGCCTGCCAGTCCTTATCGACTCGCTCACTTAGTAGTCCGTCCACGTGTCACGCGAGACGACATGGTCCACATTCAGAGGTGAGGAGAGTCAGTTTTGATACCACTTGTAACACTTCGACCATTCACATGGCAACGATATTATCCATTTTGGGTAAAGACCCTCATAGTTTTATTTTTTTCAGGAGGTCACCCATCGTTACATTGCTTCAGCGTAAGCACGCTTAACTGCGGAGTTCTGCTATGGTCTCTACCACCTGAAAAAAGGCATCGTTGTTATGTAGGGGTTCAAGATTTTTCTTTTATGGTCCAGGAACTCACTCTCCCTTTTCGATGTAGAATATCATGATATCACAAATTTATTCTTTTAAATTTGAGGAAACAAAGGCTCTATTTGGGCTAATCGAGAATCTTGCTTACTTTTGTCTTTTTTTAAACTTTTTTTTATCTTTTGATTAAATTTTTTTTAAGTTTTAAAATCTTCTCGATGAGATTGATCGAAAAAGTAAAAAATTTTAATCAAAAGATAGAAAAAGTTTTTTAAAAATAAAAAATAAGTAACATAAAATTTGACTTATTTTAATTTATTTTCGGCCTTTTGAAATTTTTTTATATTTTGATAAAAAAGATTTTATTTTTTCGACTCATCTAAATGAGAAAAGTCGAAAGTATATTAATTTGTCCAAAAAATAAAATTACTAAAGATAAAAATAAGTAAATAAAAAATTATTTTAATTAAGTCCAAAATTTTAGAAACAATGGTAGGACTAGTAAGACTGAGACGAGCTAGTAGTTGATGGAAGAAGTGGTGGGCGGAGGTGGAGGTGGAGGTGGAGGTGAACGTCAGTAGAAAAAAGGTAATGGTTAAAGAGTAGTTAGAAGCAGTGGCTAGAGAGATTGTGGTCGAAAGTGGTGGGCGAATATGTTTTTCAGTAATTATAACAAGATATAAAAATAATCGAAAATAATATAGAAGAGAGAAGAAAATGAAAAGTTATTTACAAAATAAGTAAAAATAAATTTATTCTATTTACAAGAATTGAGTAAATTCTTGAAATTGTTCATATTTTTTAAAAAAACAAAAATAATGATATACATTTTTGTTTATAATTTACAAAAATTTAATAATAAAAAAAAAGTGTAAACTTAAACGTTACCAAATTGAGCTATTATTTCTTGAACTTTTTAACTCTTAAAATATATCAATTGTCTTTTAAAATAATTGATTTATAAAAAGTGAGTAGAATCATTAAAATGACAACTAATGTTTAAATATACTTTCTGTCATACAAATTTATTTGATCAAATTTTTTTGAGGAGAGTGGTTTTTCTTCACGTACCGATCCAGTTACATTATACAAAATTTGTATGAAATGATCTTTCGAATTTATGCATTGCACAAAAAAATAATTAAGACATAATCTGGTTCAAAAAATCTCATTTGGAACCGATCAAGCGGTCTATTGGGGCTTGCAGTAGTTTGTGCAAACTGCAAAAAAAAATAAAACAATTGAGAATTTGTCTTATCAATCGAGCAGTTTGTGCAAAAAACGCGCGGTTGTAGTTGCTAGGGTTTGTAGCAGCCATTAAGTTTTCATGTTTTTTTTTGTGATTTCTCTTGTTCTCTCTTCCTAGAATCTTCTTTTCTTTGTAACTTTTAAGAATATAATAAAAGTGTGTGATCCCGTGAATGTAGACACCATTGACCGAACTATGTAAACCTCTGTGTTGTGATTGTGTGATTGTTACTTTCACATTTTCTTTCTTTTTCGTTCTTATTCTGCGATTATGCGTTCTTTTAGTGAATTTTGGGTGAGATTAGTGATCTCATTCTATTTTTCAATACAATATAGTTGGGTTAATTTTAATTTTTAGAACTTTGATTATTTAAGTAATTCATTTTATTATTTTTATTCTATAGATCATTTTTGTAAAAAAAAAAATCAAATGAACTTCACTATTTATTTACGTAGTTGATCCACACATTGAAAATAATAAAATAAATAGCTCGAGTGATTGAAATGGACCCATTTTAAACCCAAAACTTGCCCAACTAGATTGTCCAGTTTACTACTAGACAAGATTGAAACTGATAGATTCAATATTTGTTTGAGGAATTAATTAATTAAACTAATAGTTAATATTACTCAATTGTTCATAATTTTTTAGGAATTTTCCCAATAGAAAACATGTAAATTTTGTTTTTATTGCATCAAGAGACAGCAAAAAGAAAGTGTTTTTCACTGCTTTCAAAAAACAAAAAAAGAAGAAAATGAATAATTATTTGGGAATGAAATAATGTGATATTATACAACTCCATAATAGAAAAAAAAATCCACCGAAACTCTGGAAACTCATCAATATAAAACCGATTAGTTATTTAGTACTCCGGCAGTATTATGTGGTATTATTTACGTAATATTTTTATTTAATAATATAACAAGAAATATTATAAATACGTCAGAGATAAAAAAAATTACTCACTTGATGTATATCGAATACTTTTATTTATAAATAATACAACGTAAATAATGACATATACAATAATGTTCATGTAATAATTCGGACCCTAGTTAATTTCGGAAACTTAATTAAAATATATTTGTCATATCTCGTGAAAATGTTTGGGAATATAAATCATGCACGGAAGTTTATTCTTAAGCTTGTATGTGTTCGTTAGTGATGGTTAAAGGTGGAATTATGCAAAAAAACGCGGTTGGATGATGTTGTATGGTTGTATGGTTGTATGGTTCAGTTGTAGCCTTAGTGGGTTGGAAATTGCAGTTTAGGATTAACCGCTTGAGTGGGGGCCCGATCGCTCAAGCGGTGAGGTAGCAAACCGCTCGAGCGGTGGGGGTCCCGTTCAAGCGGACTGTCGCGGATCTATTTTTTTTAAAAGGGCACGAGGAACCCATTTTTCTCCCATTCTTCTTATACCTCTCTCTCTCTCTCTCAGATAAAGGTGAAAGTTAGGGTTTGGATTTGAGAGTCAATAGAGATTTGTTTAGCCTCTTTGGGGTGAGTTTCTTGCGTTCCTCTCGGCGATTCAACCGTTGGAGAGCCGATTTTGGTCTTGGAAGACGATATTCTCGCTACGTGGTTAGAGATCTTCGTGATTGGAGCTCGTGTGAAAAATTTTCTCGTGGATTTAGCATCCCAAAGGTAGAATCTAAGACCCTCCTTAAATATTTATGTGAGATGTGTCATATTTTCTAGCTTTATGAAATTATAAGCATAAAACTTATGTTTTTGAAACCCTAAATTTGAATTTGGTGATAATAAAGGTTTGCTCTTGGGTTTGTAAAAGATTTAGCATGTCTCTTTCTTAATATTGTTCCTTCATGTGATTAGAGTAAGAAATGAGAAATTAGGGTAAGAAATTAGAGATTAGGGTTTGGGTTTTGCAATACAACTATGAAAATTGGGGGTTTCGGATTTAAAAAATTGGTATGATGAAATTGACACAATTAACGGTTAAATTGAAGGTTACTATAATCTATTGTGAATTTAATTCCATAAATCTATGTAATACATGTTGATGTCAAGATAAATATGTGGATTTTGTTGAATAAAATCAATGAATCTGTAAATTTCAAATCATAAGATGGTTAAATTCGGGTTTCAGTTCTAAAATAGTGGATATGTGAGCGATGGAAATGTATCTTGATATGGGTTGGGCAAGAGGAACTCTTGGGGTTGGACTCGCGCGTGTGTATTGTGCTTTGATGTATATAAAATGGGCCGATTTGGGATCCAATGGATTGTTTAAGGTTGGGCACGAGTTGTTTCACGGTGAAAGACTGAAAAACTGCGCAGATTGGGTTCTTTGCCCGCCGGCTAGTGAACCGGGAAAGGACGTTAGTCATGTCAGGGTATAGAACGTCTCATTACTTCATGGGGTCCGTGTTACCTGATTGGTTGTAACGTTACGCGGGTCTATACGCTCGTCCGGCGTCGGGACCTATATTTGTTAACCATGAGTTAGTGAAATACAAGAAATATCAACTGTGTGTGTGTAGGTGTGTGTTATAACTTGTTGGGTTGGTAAAACCAAAATTTGAGAATTGAAGATGTTAAATGTGTTGGATTGATTGAGAACAATAAACTTGTGGGTTGATCGAGAAAGGTAAGAGGGCTAGATTCCGAAAATCAAGGGGACTAATGTGACAACTCGTTCCGTACAAACCCAGTTATGCATGGGAAATTTGCTTTGAAATGAAATATATGAATTCGATTAAATTTATGTGTATATCCTCCATTACCATCTATGCATGTCATGTATGTATTCAATGCTAGTCTTGTTCTTACGAGTTTCGGCTCATGTTATTTAACAACATTTCAGGTGATAGCGGAAAGAAAGCCTTGAAGTAAGACCAGTGGCCAGTAGCTCTTTTTTGGAGAATTGTTAGAATTAAATTCCTTTAAATAGTTTATTTTTGAGAAACAAAAGTGTAAAGATGTAATTCTATTCTTTGAACATATGAAAGGTTGTATTTACAATTTGGAGTACTATTGTTGTAAGACCTTAAAGTCATATGCTCATATAATGCGTGCATGTAAGGATGCACCTATTTAGTTGGGTTGAGTATTTTGATCTCTCTATGAATGATTTTGGCAGCAACATTTGGCTTATGATAAAGATTGATTTTGTTTTGTATTATGTAGTTTTCATGCCTCAATTTTGTTCTCTCTTGACAGGTTTAATAAAATCAACCATGTGAATCTTATTTTCAAAAATGTAGATGTTTTTCACAGTTTTTGGACAAAACTCTCGAGTGTGTCACCGCTCGAGCGGTTAGGTGTTCGCTTGAGCGGTCTCCGCTGGGTTTCAACGTCAAAAATTGTTTTAAATCTAGTTTCTTACAAATGAATTTTAAGGCATAAATGGGTCGTCTAAAGGCATAATTTTTAAGGAAAGGGTTTTCACACCGGTTTGATTTCAAAATATATTCGAATTAGATTACAACGGGACCGAAGCGCTACAAAACTTTTATTGAGTAGATAAGTAATAAAAAATGACTAACTTAATTTATATCGAATATATTTATTTAATAAAAATACCACGTAAATAATGATATATGATATTCCTAAATTATCTGATAATTTTTCCTATGCAATATGTCCAACTGGGCTATGACTTCGTTTGGCAACCGACTTTAAGTTGATTTTCTGACTTTAAACTATTTTAAGTCAAAAAGTCAAAAAATTCGTTCGCTTGGAATATAAGTGACTTTTAAGTCAAATGCTTAAAGTGGTTTTAAACCGAAAGAAAAATTTTTTTACTTAAAATTATTATAAATTTTTAAAAATTATTTTTAAATAATTTTATATTTAATATAGATTTTGACAAGTAGATTTAAAAATATAATTTTTATAAAAAAAATATATGCGTACAATAAAAATTATGATATTTTTAAAAAATGTAACATAATTATGTAAAAAGCAGAAAAAGCTAAAAACTTTTGAGTTGAAAAATAAGACTTTTAGGCTTTTTAAGTTTTTAAGCCAAATGATAAAAAATTAGTTTTAAACTGGTTGCCAAAATAGGGTAAAATGTTGATTTTGGGTTAGGCGTACGTAGCTTTGAAGTTTTAGCAAAAAAGCAAAAGGGCTGTTTGGTGGAAAATTATTAGGTAATCTCGAGTACTATGAAGACAACGTCACGTGGTACTTTTAACAAATAAATGATCGCAATCTACACAATATTGATTACTCTTTATCTCTTAACTACTCAACAAAGATGAGTTATTATGTCCATGCCGTAAAACCTGTCACTACCATATTGAATGTGAGTACTACGTAAACTTATCATATAATACTTCGAGAGCACAAAATAATTACACCTGCTTGGTGGGATCAACAAATATTTTTTTTAAAAAAAGGCATCATTATTCATTTTTAGCTTTTCTATGGTCGTTTTCGAATAGGAAAGCTATACAATTTTTGTTGTGCCAAATGACACTTCTTCAAAAGTCATTTAAACATAACTTAAAAAATAGGAAGCCAAACAAACTGGCAAGTCTTGGAATGTTTATAAAATTAAATTTTCTAATTAATTTCTTTATCTTTAGTATATTTTTTTTCAAATTTGGTTCATATTTTTGGTGTTTTCAATTTTTTTAAATTTTTTAGTCGCCTTAACATTATTCAATAAAAATGTTTAATAAAGACTTGGCAATAAAGTGTGTAGCAAATGAAGGGTACAGTAGAAATAAGTCCAAATAAATTAAACATAACTACCTAATGTGCACTTACGATGCGTGTGCAAGATATTTTATTAAAAATTATTGTTTGGTCGTATTTTTCAAAAATTATATTTAAAAAGATTTTATAAAAATAGTTTTAAATTTTTTAATAATATTTTAAAAAGAAAAAATGCTTTTATTTGTTAAAGCTAAGAATTATTATTCGGCACATTAAAACTGAGAATTATTTTTCAATGCACAAAGTTCAAGGGGAGAGAGAAGAGAAAAACTAGTTTTAAATTATTTTCAGAATTTTCAGTTTTTACCTTGTTTTTTAACTCAATTTTCCGAAAACAGTTTTTAAAAATTGCTACCGAATACGTTTTACTTATTTTTGGATATTTTTTTTTATGAAAGATAAATATGTTTTGATAAGAGATATTAAAAATGTGTTTCTCTATTTCTCCATCTTTTCATTTTAAACTCATTTTTTTAATTTTAAATCAAACTTTTTCTTTTATCTTTCATCAAAAATATATTTTTAATCTCTTATCAAAATATATTTTTAATCTCTTATCAAAATATATTTTTAATATCCAAAAAATAGATAGTTTCAACGATTTGTACATTTTTTAGTTTACATATATTTATTTTGTTTACATATATTTTTTTCTGTCACATTTGGTTTAAATTATGAACGTTGAGCTTAATAGAAATATTAAAATATCTTCTTTAATAATTACAAAGACTTTTCATTATTTAGAATTAATTTTATGATTAAATTATATTTAAAGTGCTTTTAGACATAGGTAATTATTAGTAACAATAATTATATTGCATCTGGGAAAAATTGGATTTATTGCATATCATTAACCATATGATTTAATTAAATTTATTTTAAAAAAAATAAATAACTAATATTTTTTTAAAGATAAATAACTAATCAAGTGTGATTAAATGTTATACCAGTAATGTCTAATAAATCTAAATTTGTGTATTAATAAAATAATTGACGAAGTATGCAATATAAATGGTTCAAATCATAAAATTTTATAAAAGTTTAATCTTAAATTAAAACATAACACACTCATTTCCCATAAGTGTTTGGTTGGCCGTAGGAATGATAATTTCAAATTGAATTACGAGAAATTAACAGCTCAAAAACTATTAGTACTAAGACATTAAATATTTTAAATTTGATGTCTTCACTTTAATTTAGTATTGTATTTGCTTATTACTTGAAATAAGTATTTATCAATAGCAATATAA
>JAOTRH010198576.1:0-11332 GCA_034768845.1 Heliamphora exappendiculata | reverse complement strand
TAAATTTGAGAAAAATTTTAAGAAAATGTTATAAATTTTTAAAAAATCCTAGAAATTTGAAAAAAAATTTGAACAAATTTTGGAAATTTTTAGAAAATTTAAAAAAATTTAAGAAAATGTTAGAAATTTTTAAAAAATTCCAGAAATTTTAGGAAGATTTTTAGAAAATATTAGAAATTTTTAAAAAAAAATCCTAAAATTTTTTAGGAAGATTGTTTTAGAAGATTTTGGCAAATTTTCAAAAATTCCTAAAAACTTAATTCTAAAAGGTTATGGCAAAAGCGGCAAAACACAAATATCAAAGGGAATAGATAAAGATTTTCTTGGCACACCAAGGCTTGGGATTCCTAGTCTTTTACTAGAACGTGTAAAAATTAAAGAATCGTCACTTACACACAAACCTAGGGTTAGGGTGCCTACTTTTCGAGGACTTGAAAGAACTGAAGGGTCGTCACTTACACACGAACCTAGGTTAGGGTGCCTAGTTTTCTAAGGCTTAAAAAAATCAAAGAGTCGTCACTTACACACGAACCTAGGGTTAGGGTACCTAGTTTTCTAGGACTTAAAAGAACTGAAGGGTCATCACTTATACACGAACCTAGGGTTATGGTGCCTAGTTTTCAAGGTCTTGAAAGAACCGAAAGGTCATCACTTACACACGAACTTAGGGTTAGGGTGCCTAGTTTTCTAGGGTTTTAAAGAATCGAAGGGTCGTCACTTACACACGAACCTAGGGTTAGGGTGCCTAGTTTTCTAGGGATTAAAAGAACCGAAGGGTCGTCACTTACAGACGAACCTAGGATTAGGGTGCTTAGTTTTTTAGGACTTGAAAGTATTGAAGGGTCATCACTTACACACGAACCTAGGGTTAGGATGCCTAGTTTTCTAGGGCTTGATAGAATCGAAGGGTCGTCACTTACACACGAACCTATAGTTAGGGTGCCTAATTTTCTAGAACTTGAAAGAACCGAATGGTCGTCACTTACACATGAACCTAGGGTTAGGGTGCTTAGTTTTCTAGGACTTGAAAGAACCAAAAGGTCGTCACTTACACACAAACCTAGGGTTAGCTCTAAGATATTTTTCTACACTTTGCTTGCTCGATCTATTCTTTATATTTTATCTGTTTATCTTCTTCTTTTCAGGCTGGTCACTATGTCCATGGCTTCGGAGGTTCTGCCTCTAGAGAGGTGTTAGAGTGGTACGATGCCCTCCCTGCTTCTAGCCGGGCTTATGTTGACGCCTCTAGTTTTACTCGTTTCATACCCTTATTGGGTAGGACGAGTAACTATCGGGTATGGTTGACAGCTCTGGCGGAGCAGTGATAGGATACCACCAACACCTTCCATTTCACCACCTTTGAGGCTACCTTGACGCCTCTCGACTTCGCTCTCATCACCAGCATCCAGGTTGGAGGAGCCCCCATCCCGTTTGATCCATCCATAGCCCAGTCAACTGATGCGCTACTGTACTTTCTTGGGGCCATTTTGGCTCAGATGGATCGCGACAAAGTTTGGTATACTTGGTTTTTCGATCGTTTTTGTCATTTTCAGTGCACCGAGCCCCGTCACTACGAGTGGATCGCTTGAGTCTTCTTGATGTATATGTTCGGTACTTTCTTATTTTCGAACAAGAAAATCACCTTTCATTTACATTATCTCAGTGGCTAGGCTCGCCTTGATCGAGCCGCTTCATATGACTGGGGAGGAGCTGCCCTCGCCACCCTCTACAGCTTCATGAGGACTCTTATTCGGTTCCCCCAAGAGCACAGCATCGGGGGATACTGGAGGATCTAGGAGGTATGATTTAGTTTCTTTAGTTTTTCATTTATTTTGGTTCTTTTGTTTATTCATTATTTGCTTGCTGACATCTTTTCTTTCTAGCTATGGACCTATGAGTTCCTCATGCTTCATTTTTTGACGAACTCGGCGGCAAACCCTTTGGTTATTCCCCGCGCAGCCCGGTGGTCTTGAGGGCTGAAGAGAAAGAAGGCCGAGGGAAAGGACATTGACCGCTTCTGGGTGTCTTTAGACCGGCTGACCCCTGACCAGGTATCCTTACCTTCTATTTATTATTTATTACTATCTGCACTGTACTATTCACTATATCAGATCACTGCACACTGATTATCATACTGTACTACATTCACTATTCACTTTTTATCATACTATACTGTACTTTGAACTGTTGCAGGTCCATTGGGATGTCTGGCGAAGGGTAGAGGATCGGGCCAGCGCAGATCTGATGCGCAGTCGAGATCCTGCCTCGAGACGGATCCTGCTAGAGGGTCCATTTGGACAAGAGTATTATCTAAGAGGGCGAGTGGTTCGCCAGTCGCTCAGTCTGGATCACTTTCGGATACCAGTGGTCCCTCCAGCCTGCATGCGCTGAACTGATCATCTGGGCCGAATCGATCTCCTTTTAGAGATGGTGGGGACTCCTACTACTGAGCTGTTGGTGGTGGATGGAGATTACACTGCCTGGGCCCCAGGCACACCTACTGGGTCCATTAGGACCCGGCCCAGCTAGTGGTAGGAGGAGGCGGGCACCGGAGGCTGTCGATGCTAATGCTGCTGATGCTGTTGAGGGAGCTGCTGCTAGAGCTGCAGGTGAGGCTGCAAGAGGGATGAGGGGCCTAGAGATTCCCTGAGAGATTCAAATCTTGGCCTATGGCTTTCTTATCCCTCTGCCAGTTCCTGTTCGACCGGCGCCGGAGTTTAGGGCAGAGATCGACCAGGTTTGTCGGACACCTTTGCTTCAGTTACATCCTGTTTTTACCTGTCCAACATTCTTGAACTGTTCCTTTTTGCTTTTTGTAGATTGATCAGGCTTGGTTGGACCGCATGATGCTGATGGTTACTGGCCTTAGAGCACTGGTCCAACATATGGATGCCACTATCCGAGCAGCTGGCATTACTTTCATACCAGTGGCCATCATAAGTATCTCATATTTTATTTTGGTTTCTCTGCACTTTCTTTTGTTCTGAGTCTTACTTCTCTTTTGACACCCCCCAGTACTGGCTACCGGCATAGTACCTCCTGCTCCGGCTCGAGGCCGTGGGTCCCGCACTGCTTCCTCCATAGCTCATTCCTGGGGATCCATCTCTTCTACTAGGAGCCGATCTAAGGTCATGTCCTCCTCCTCCAGTAATGATGACGGCGATGACTTTGACCAGCTCTTTGAGGACGAAGTTTAGAGGAGGCCGGTCCTGTTGGAGGCAATACTGCCAAGATCATTGTTTTTTAAAGCGATTAATCGGTAAAAATTTACTAGACGAGCAAATGTCAAAACGGGCTCCAGATAAAAATTTTGACGTCAAACGATCAAAAATAAACCCGTGCAACCAAAGTTAATATAGAAAAATACCTCTTGTAGATCTAATCTTCAATCACGACTTGATACCGAGTTGAAGCTCCTATTAGATCTTTTACTGTGTTCCCTTATACGATCATCGAACGTAGTGTGGGCCACGATCCTCTGAAGATTATATAGGGCTACAGTAAGGACCTAGGGAGTACTTATGAGTAAGACTTTCAGTGGAACACAGATACCTACGGGCGGTTTCAGTAATTATGGAAAGTTGCAGCGGTTTCTATAATTTTCATTAAATACTGAATTACAGTTCACACCACTAAAGAACTATAATTGCACTCTGACCCATAATCTCAAGACCTTCTTGCATTGAACTCCTGTTATTAAATGCTTATCATTTCTCTCCACGTTAAGATTTTTGATACCTGCCAATTAAATTTAATTACTGACAATTTAATTTAATCGGCATCTTGATATTCTTTAAGCCCTTCCGCTTAACTTATTTAGCCGCCGAATAATTAAATCCACCTACAGGGTTTGGTCCGATCAAAACTTATAAGTATCCTTAAGGGGGTATCGTCAATCCCGATCATTGAGACCTGGATTTCGTCAATAATTAATATTTGTCATATAAATAATACCGCTATCTAACTCACCGAGAATATAGACCCATATAAGATCGCACCCTCTAATGAATCAAAATAACGAATATTAAATATACATAAATCAATTATTATTTCAGGATTAAGAGTATAAGCACTATTCATAATAATCTTGGAGTGTAAATTAATTTATATAGCCAGTAGTCAGTACTAAATTAATTACCCCAAATGTACCGTTCAATACACGCAAAATGTACTAGTACAGAGAGTTGGAACAATAGACGACGCTATTATCTGTTCCTCGTAATCAAGACAGACCTACTAAAACTCTGTGCCACAGTCGTACCGGTGGTATGTCCATTTCCATCTAAACTGTGAACATAAAACTTATATTTTGCAAGAACCTAAAATCTGGTCTTCTGTGTATAAGCCGTACTCTACACACCAGATTAAATACTATACAGAATATCGAACATCCATGCATAACAAATAAGTGATATACATACATTGCTTATAAAGATTCTCATAGAATAGAAAACTAACTTTATTAAAAATAAAATTGAATACTAAAAACATAATTTTCAGTATATCAACCCTATTAATCTCTCACTTATACCCAAAACCATGCTGCCATACATCTGACTCCCATGCCCTCTACATGACTATCAAAAGTCTTAGCCAGTAAGCTCTTTGTAAAAGGATCTACAAGATTGTCTCCTGATGCAATCTTGATCACAGCAACATCACATCTCTGTACATTTCCTCGTATCAGGTGATACTTATACTCAATGTGCTTGCCTTTCTTATGGACCCCTAGCTCCTTTGAGTTTGCAATCGCTCCGCTATTGTCACAGTAAAGTGTAATAGCCGACTAAACAGAAGGTACCACCTTTAGATCCATCAAGAAGTTCATGAGTCAAACGGCCTCCTTGGCTGCTTCAAAAGCTGCCACGTACTCGGCCTTCATGGTGGAATCGGCAATGCAGGACTGCTTGATACTCCTCCAACTTATAGCTCCACCTCCTAAGGTAAACACATATCCTGAGGTAGACTTACGGGAATTCCTGTCAGACTGGAAATCTGAGTCTGTGTACCCCAAAGGTACTAGACTGTCTGCCTGGTAAACCAACATATAATCCTTAGTCCTTTTCAGGTACGTGATTATATTCTTTATCGTAGTCTAATGCTCCTGCCCTGGGTTAGACTGATATCTGCTAACTATGCCAACGGCAAAGCAGATGTCGAGTCTAGTACAAAACATAGCATACATGATGCTTTCTACTGCCGAGGCATAAGGAACTGCCTTCATCTTCTCTATCCCATCCGGTGTCTTAGGACACTGATCCTTGGATAGAGTGATTCCATGCCTGAAATGGATAAACTATTTCTTGGAATCCTGCATGCTAAAACAAGCAAGGATATCATCGAGATAGTTTGCTTGTGATAAGCCCAACATCCTTTATTTCTGATCTCGCATAAGCTTGATCCCAAGGATGTGGCTGGCTTCTCCCAAGTCTTTCATATCGAACTGCCCAGATAACCATACTTTAATCGTAGATAATGCCCCCACATCGTTTTCGATGAGCAAGATATCGTCTACATAAAGTACTAAGAAGATCACCACGCTTCCGTCACGCTTCTTGTACACACATGATTCATTCGAACTTTGATCAAAATCATAAGATTTTATAGCATAATCAAACTGAGTGTTCCAAGACCTCGAGCCTGCTGAAGTCTATAAATGAATCTTTTAAACTTGCATAACATGTGCTCCTGGCCCTTTGCAATGAATCCGTCTGGTTGTATTATATAGATACACTCGTCAAGACTTCCGTTAAGGAAAGCTGTCTTGACGTTCATTTGCCAGATTTCGTAATCGAAATGTGCAGAAATAGATAAGAGAATCCGGATAGACTTAAGCATGGCTACCGGCGAAAAGGTTTCCTCATAATTGATCTCTTCTTTCTGAGTGAACCCTTTAGCAACAAACCTAGCTTTGAAGGTTTCAACCTTCCCGTCTACTCCTCTCGTTCTCTTGTAAATCCACTTGCATCCAATGGGTTTTATCCCTTCGAGTGGTTCTACAAGTTCCCAGTCCTTATTGGAATACATAGATTCCATCTCTAAATTCATAGCCCTTTTCTAAAGATCTGCATCTTTATCTTATAGTGCTTCATTGTAGTTATAGGCTCGGTATCTAATTCTGCTGGGATATTTTCAAAAGACTCTCCCAAGAACATATACCGGTCAGGTTGATAAGCAACCCTCCCACTACGACGAGGCACTACCTGTGTCTGTGTACTAGCAGTAACAGGCTGTGCAGAATCTGAACCCTGTGCATCAGCACCCTATTCTTGATTTGCACTTGTCCTAATAATTCTCCCACTACGACTAGGTAATGAAATATCAGTGGCTTGTGGTTCCTCTTCCGTTCTACTGGTATTTTTTCTCAATTCTTCCAGAATAATTTTTCTATTGGGCCTGTGGTCCATAATATAATTCTCTTTCAAGAATCGGGCATTGGTGCTAACAATAACTTTCTGATCCTTAGGATTATAAAATAAATCACCCTTCGTTCCCTTGGGATACCCCCACAAAGAAATAGATTTCTGTCCTCAGTTCTAACTTATCCGCGTTCCCTCTCAGCACATGTGATGGACACCCCCAAATCCAAATGTGTTTCAGACTAGGCTTACGCCCGATCTACAATTCTATGGGAGTAGAAGGAACTGACTTAGAAGGTACCATATTCAAAATGTAAGCCGCTGTCTCTAAAGTGAGTCCCTAAAACGAATGTGGTAAACCTGAATAACTCATCATTGATCTTACCATCTCCATAAGAGTCATATTCCTTCTTTCTGCTACACCATTCTACTGAGGAGTGTCAGGTTCAGTCAATTGGGAAGTAATCCCTTCTTATGATAAGTAGTTCTTAAACTCTCCAAAGAAGTATTTCCCACCACGGTCGGATCGTAGTGATTTGATACTTTTACCTAGACGTTTCTCTGCCTCCGCCTTGAATTCTTTGAATTTCTAAAAGCATTCAGACTTACGGTGCATCAGGTAAATGTATCCATACCTTGAGTAGTCATTAATGAAACTGACAAAGTACTCAAAGCCACCTCTAGCCCGGATTGTCATAGGACCATACACATCAGAATGAACCAGCTCCAACGGTTCTTTAGCTCTATAGCATTTGGCCAAAAAGGGTCTCTTGGTCATCTTACCCTCTAAGCAAGATTCACAGACTGGAAGTGCCTCCACATTCAATGAACCCAAAGGTCCATCTGTTACCAGTCTGTTTATCTTTTTTAGATTAATATGACCCAAGCATAAGTGCCAAAGAAACGTTTGGTTCATTAAAGAAGGAAACTTTCTCTTATATGATAAATTAGATGTGTTATTCATTTCAGTTAGTTATAGTGTAGGAGAGATTGGAGTAATAATATAAAGATTATCCACCAATGTACCAGAACATATAACCTGTTTATTATCCTTAATAACCACAGAGTTATTAAAATAAATAAAATATCCGTCTTTAGCCAATTCAGAAACAAAAACTAAGTTCCTTCTAATGGCAAGTACATAAAGACAATCTCTCAATATTAAAACCCAATCTCTACCAAAATTGAGAGTGACATCTCCTACTGCAACTGCTGTTATCTTTGTATTATTGTCCATATGTAAGTAAATCTCTCCATCACTAAGTTGTTAAATTTTCTGGAACCCCTGCAATGAATTGCAGGCATGATTAGTAGCTCCCGTATCTACACACCAGGTATAGATAGATAACACCGCTAAACATATTTTCACAACCAGTTAACAGAAATTACCGTGCTTGTTATGCCTTCTGAGAAATACTAGACATAGCTTTTTCTAGTGTCGAGTTTGGTTGCAGTAAAAACATTTGCCTTTTGGCTTTTTCAGACCAGTCCATGGCCCACTACCTACCCTGAAAAATGTGTCTCCCTGTTTTTGAACCTTTTTCTTCTTCATGCCTTTCGGCTCCGAGAAAGAACCTTTTTCTAAAATAGACACATTTCCTGGTATTGAAAAGAATACCATTTGTTGTTAAAACTATATTCATGTTACATTTCCAGTCAACAAAATTAGGTCCCGTAAGTTTGTTTTCTTTGAGTATTGAAGCGAGTGGGTTGAAATCTATTTTAATCCTGAGAATTACATAATTAAATAAAATCGTTAATTATGATGAGCAAAATTTTGAATTTATTTTAATCTGATTCCCTCTACTATTTTAAAAATAAATTCACCAGCAGCTTGGTAACCCGAGAATAGCATGCCACGTTGGGTGGGCGTCTACTATTCTTCATAAGATCAGACAGGCCAATTCCTTTTAATTTTACTATCTAGGCAGCTGACCATGCCAAGTAAAATTAAATAGCTGACATAATTTCGGTCCAGTATATAATAACAGTGACTTAGTTTGAGATGATACTATTATATACGGTTAAGTGTTAACCATCACCTAATCCCAAATTAATTGCTTCGCAATGAACCCATCAGTTGGAGAAATGATCCACACTAACAATTATCAAGAATTATTCTTAAAAGAGGTTTGTACCGGCGATACCGCAATTAATCAGTCCGTTGAGGAGGAAGGCCTTACTGCCGACACGCAAGGTTTAATTGCATTGCCTACAAACTGGTGATAAAAACCGCAAAATTTATCTGTGAATAAATTTTCTCTCCCACTTAGATTTTTAAAATATTTTTTAGGGTTATAAAAATCCGTTTAATTAAAACAAATTTATTAATTTCAAAATTTGCACGATCTGAAAGAATCAAGTATCTTTCCGTGTACACGATTTCAAATATTCTAATTTATCAAACCATCTTTCGAAAGTCACACGAACTGAAATAATTAAACATCTTTTCATGTATACCATTCTAAATATTCTGGTTTATCAAACCATCTTTTCGTATTTAAATGTGTAATAAATAAAATTTAATAAATGTATAATTTTTCCTCCATCTTTTCAGCTAAGGTAGTGATTAAAGGTATTTATTTATTTTATCTTTCCGTTTCACATTTTTTGAAAAATTATAATTTATTTCGATTAAATATTTTTCATTTAATTAATTCAAAATTCAAAATTAATTCTCACATTTTTTCAAAATATTCGATTTAAAAAAATCATCTTAAACGTGTTATTTTGTAAAAAAAATAAAATATCTAAATTTTTTTTAATTAATTAATTAATTAAAAAAACTTAATTTTATTTTTCATTACAAAATATTTTAATTAATACCAAATTTTTAAATTAATTAAATTAGCAGGATAAAATCAAAATTCATCATCCACGCAGTTAAAATATAAAAATAAATTAAATGCAAGATAAATATAAATCTCGATTTTATGATCTGATTGAAACTCTAAAGAGTTTCAGTCTCCTGTAACTTCTTGTATCCTGATTGAATCAGGATCTCTTGATATCATTTGATATATCAATATATATCATATCAGTTTCGTATATATCAGAATAAACTTCAAACTAGCCCGGGAGAGAAAAAGTCACCAGACCACCACCAGCCAGCACCGGTGTCGCCTTACCGCCGCCTTATCCGAACTGCATTTTTTACGACCTTTATATCGTTGGAAAGCTCTAGAAATATGAAATCTTTCTATCAAATAATATGCTGAAAAATTGCTCGGAAAAATGGCCCAAACCTCAAAAAACGTTGCAGTCGCCACAGCACTACGCAGCCAACTTCCCGAGCCTTTTTCGACCACTTTCCGAACTCGGTTTTCGACGTACTTTATATCAAAAGAAAGCTATCAAAAAGTACTATTTCTCTACAAAAAATTATGCTCAAAAACATCTTGGGTAACCACCAAAAAACCGCCTGAAATGGACAGCTGCCGCTCACAGCGCTGCCGCCTTTAACCACCAACTTCTCGAGGCCGTTCCGGCCTCATCCGAACTCCGTTTTCAACGTACTTTATATCAAAAGAAAGCTCTCGAAAAGTAATATCTTTCTATCACAAGAAATTCTCAAAAACAGCCTAAAAACAGTTGAAAACTTCCTGGAAGCTGCTACTGTAGCGCCGCCGCAGCTAGAAAAATTTTCTGCGCGATCCGTGGCCCGTAAAAACCCGAACCACCACTAGTGCCGCCTCCGTTCTTCGTGTTCTTAGACATATTCAACATGTTCTTATTTTTTCTAATAAATTAGAAAAAAAACTTAAAGAACATAAATATTTTACATCAAAACCTATGTCCCGTAGGCTCACATTGGATCTAAAATTAATTAATCTAACACGGTCAACCCCGTGATTAAAAAATTAATTAAATAATCATCTTTCGCGCATTCAATCAAATATGAAAATAAATGATGATCATAAAACCGAGATTAGAACGCTTGCAAAATAAAGTTAGCAACAGTTCTAAATCTACCCGGCCCCGATAACCGTAAGCAAAAACAAAACGGCTCTGATTCGAATTTGTTGGAGGCAATATTACCAATATCATTATTTTTTAAAACGATTAATCGGTAAAAATTAATTAGACGGGCAAACGCCGAAACGGGCTCCAGATAAAAATTTGACGTCGAACGATCAAAAATAAACCCGTGCAACCAAAGTTAATTTAGAAAAATATCTCTTGTACATCAAATCTTTAACTATGACTTGATACCGAGTTAAAACTCATGTCAGATCTTCTACCGTATCCCCTTATGAGATCCTCGAACGTAGTGTGGGTTACGATCCTCTGAGAACTCGTACCAGCAGAACACCGATATATTTTTAAGTCTTAAAAGACAAAAATAATATATCAATAATGATATGAAATTCATATAAACTGGTTCAGCCTACCCGCATATATATAGGGTTACAGCAGTGACCTATGTAGTAATTATGAGTAAGATTTTCAGTGGAACACAGATACCTACAAGCGATTTCTGCAATTATGGAAAATTGCAGTGGTTTTTACAATTTTCATAAAATACTGAATTACTGTTCACACCACTAAAGAACTATAATTACACTCTGACCCATACTCTCAAGACCTTCTTGCATTGAGCTCCTGTTATTAAATGCTTACCATTTCTCCCCACGTTAAGGTTTTCGATACTCGCCAATTAAATTTAATTACTGACAATTTAATTTAATCAACATCTTGCTATTCTTTAAGCCCTCCCGCTTGACTTATTTGACCACCGAATAATTAAATTCGTCCGCAGGGTTTGGCCCGGTCAAAACTTATAAGCATCCTCAATGAGGGATCGTCAATCCCGATCATCAGGACGTGGATTCCGTCAATAATTAATATTTTCCATATAAATAATACCGCTATCTAACTCACTGGGAATATAAACCTATATAAGATCGCATCCTCTAATGAATCAAAACAATGAATATTAAATATATACAAATCAATAATTATTTCAGAATTAA
>JAOTRH010198565.1:0-11332 GCA_034768845.1 Heliamphora exappendiculata | reverse complement strand
ATTATTGCATATATTGGGTTCTTTTAAATCAGTTCTTAGATATAGCTGTTTTTTAGACATGGATATTTGGTTCTTAGACAGATTTTGATTTCGTTGACCACCATTTTTTTCCTCTCCCAAATATACATGCAGGTTCTGTTTTTTTTTTCCTAGCCTTTGTTTCTTTTTTTTTTCGTTGACCACCATTTCCTCTCCCAAATATATATGGATAATGTCCTGTCTTGAATCATTTTGTATTGTGTTTTTTTAAGCACATATATATATATATATATATACATATATATAGTATAGATATATAGTATGTATATTATACAGATAAATAGAGAGAAATATAGGAGTGGGGGGAAGGTTTAGTACTTTAGTTGGTTCACATAAGTTCTCTCTTTGATTAAAGAAAAATAAAAAACTTACATCCAGAGAGAGAAGGAGGATGAGAGATATGTTTTGATCTAATGAATTTGCTTGCTTATTTCTCCAAAAAGATAAAATATAGTGGGAGGAGAGATATGCTTTAAGTAATGGGTTTGATAGCTTATTTTTATCAAATTGGTTTTAAGAAGAAGGAAATAAAGAGAAAGGAAAAATTAGACGCAGAGACAAAAAAATTGAGAGAGAGGAGAAGACAGGTTTTGATTTAATGAGTTTAAGAATGGTCTGGATTTATGACATGATATTTCTTTCCCACACACATGCTACCAAATGGCCTCAAAGTTGGTTTTGGTAAATTATGTATGGGTGAAGACATTTTTGGTTTACTAAATTTATTGTGTTTTGGTAGTCATTATATGTCATGACATTGTTACTACTATTTATCTGAGTCTAAATAAAGTTGTTCGTAATTTATTCTGCTAAATTATTTGAATATTGTATGACATAAAAATCACTTATATGGAAAAACACATATGTTTGAAGTAACAAAAAATCTATATGCATTGTTATTGTCGCAATTTAAAACATGTTTGAAATTATTATTCTATGGCATTATTTGAACTAACATTATTATTTATTATCAACTAGCATATTTACAACCTATGTTTGAAATTACACATGTTTGAAATTATTTAGAACATTAGTTATTATTATATACAATTATTGTCCACTTCATCCATTGTTTGGGTTATAGAGGTATTGTGGTGTTTCGAACAATTTTGCTTTAAGGTTTATTTGAATGTTGTGTTTATCTGCATGTTTTCTATCATAAGTAGTATCTATTTAGAGCCATTGTTGATTTGGTGATTCTGTGCATTGATTTGTGCATTGTTGATTTGTTGATTTTGAAAAAATAGCTACCATTGTTTCCCTCTTCTAAAGGTATATACTGCTTGATTACACAATACAATCTTATTTAACTCAAAGCCTTCTTTATTATCAATTTTCTTACAGAAAAAATCATCAATGATGTTTGTGCTAAGTTCATTCACGAGTTTCATAAATTAACGATTTTGTTTTCACATCAATGGTTTTTATTATCAATTTTCTTAGAGAATCAAACAATAGAAGCGAGATTAAATTGTTTAACTCAAACATGGTTTGACTCAAATTGTTATTTTTATCCCAAAGGTGTGGGAATTGGGTGCATCTGTATTGGTCGATAATTAAAAAAGTTTGTTTTTACCTCATATGTTGGAATTAGATTGGGTTTTGCTCTATATTCATGCATTATCCAAGTTGCCTTTTTCCCTCTTGGAGCCTTTCCTTGGTAAAAAAAATTGTTTCTACCTCATAAGCTTTGATTGGTTGACAGATTGTGAGAACTACACTTTATTAGAACACAAGACTCGTTATGTTGACTCAAACTCAATCACACGTCTTTGGCTTGGTGCATTTGGCATTGCCAAGTGAGTTCAGCGGAATGACGTTCCTCTATTGTCCTAAGATGTAGACTTCTCAATAACATTGTATTTGGATAATTATGTACACTTCATCTGCACTCACGAAATAATATTCATATTTTATTGGTAGCCTTGATTTATTTTATGTTATATGATTCATTATTTTTGTTGAGGTTAAGGGCTAGCTTAACGAAGATTCTTTGTAATGTTAGGTGGTTGAGGATGGGCATATCAAAACTTCAAATATTTTGTTTTCTATTTGAAAGTATAGGTTACGAATTAGCTTATTCAAACCATAAATATGTTACTGAATTAGTGAAATTTTTAGATCAAAATTGAATTGGTTTTCCATTATTTGGAATTTTCAGTAATTATCAAGCAAAATTATATTGAATTTTCAGTGTGCGTCTCAACCCATTTGTGCAGAGTTAATTGAAATTTATGTTTTTTTTTATAGAAAGTGTAGAGTTGCATATTTTTAATTTTTGTTCAGTGTAATTATTTTAAAATCTATGTAATTAACATATGCTCAAGCCTATGTTAAAATTAGAAGGCTACTGAATGTGAACTTAGATATTATTGTTGTAATGGCCTCATTTATTCGTAGGTATATCATTTTACCTTCATTATAGATGTCTTGACCAAATTGTCAGTAAAGGATCGAGGTTATATTAATTCATTTTTTATACTATTGTACCAGCATGTGATGGAGTGCTTTAAATTATTAAGTTTTTTTCTTTAGATGTCAACTAAACTAGATATTTGTATATGTATCTTTTTAAAAGTTGCTAGTTTGTAGGAATCAACCAGTAAAATTGATTTTGATTTACATTTGGCAGTAGAATAACATTTGGGAGTTCAATTGTTTTTGATTTGTCAATAGGAGGATAAAGATTTGGTTCATTTTATACGAGAAATTTTGTATGACACTTAACTGTACGCTTTAGTTTTATTCGTTGTTTGTGTTAAATAACTCCATTTTATGCTTTGTTTAGTGGATGATAGACTATAATATATAAATTGAGTTGTGATTTTTTTTGTCGAGATCTAAGCAGAACCTTTGTATATTGCATTTGTTGTTTTTATTACAAGTTATTTTGTAAATGGTTAAACCGTAGGATTATTCAAAAAATAGAAAATTTTTTGATCTTTTAATGATCTCAATTTTTTTCAAACACGTATTATTTTTTATGGCATTTCTATGCTTCTATTATTTCAAGTTCTTTGGGGCTTTCTACTTGGTCATTATGTTGTAAACATGTTTTTATGGAAACACTTAAAGTTTTTTTTATGATTTTGGGTCACTTTTTATGATTTTCTTTTGAACCTCAAGTGAATTAGGATTTAAATTTCATAGTAGTTCTCAGTTAGACCTATCCATTCATTCCTTAGGAAGAACAACTCATCTATTCATGGTTAAATTCCAATCTTATGGTTAAATTCTTATGTTAGGAGGTTGAGGTTAAAAACCCAAATATGCTTGGTAGTAGAGTTGAAAGAGAGCTTACGCAAAATCCAAATATGTAGTTTTCTTAAAATTTTGATTGTAATTAGATTGATTTTTTTAGTGTGTTGTTACTCTAAGTAGTTCTTTAAGTATGATGGTAATTATCTAGCATGGATATTGATAGAAAAATAAGAATTTAGAGAAAATAATTATTTGAATGCATGTGCCATGTTTGAATGCATATGCCATGTTTCAATAGTGTTATAGGCACGAGTGATACCAAAAGTAATTGTTGGGAGTGCCTTTAGATAGAGTATTGATTTTTTTATTTGCAATTTTTTATGTTCAAAGTTCTATTAAACCCATATTTTAGTGGATTCTTGGGTTCTGGAAAAACAAACCCATTCGTGACAAGAATAGTCTATAATAGAGCATTTGTGTTCAAAGTTTGATCAAATCCGTTTGGTTTGTTCAACAAGCCCCTCCTTGGTTGTGGAGTCCAAGCACCGAGTTTGAATTGCTAATATAAATTTCTTAATTATGTGTAGATTTCTAAATATCATAGACTTCCTCCTACTGCCCTCCTACTCCACGTGCTGTTGATGCCAATGAAGAGTATGAGGGTCTATTAAAGTAGGAACAATGAATTTTCTTTAGTTGATGCTTGCTCTGTATAAGTTCAGTAATTGATAACAGAACGTTCAATCTTATCTTTGTTTATGGAAAATTATAGCTTTGCTTGCATATAAATCTTTTTGTTTGATTTTTCTTGTTTATGGAAAATGATAGCTTTGCCTGCATTTTTTTTTTGTACAACTGGGTACATAATGATTCGAGACCTCCCACAAAGTTGATGCATTGATTACTCTTCATTTTCATTTCTTTCCATTTTCATACACTGATTTCCCTCGAAACAAACAAATCCTGTACGCTTTAATTTTATATTTTAGTTTCGTGTTGCATTCCCGTTATCTCTGTTTTTTTATATATATAATCTTTGTAGTCCTTAAAAAAAACATACATACGGTTTGATTTTGATATGTTTTAGGAGTTTCAGGTTCTACTTTGGCTTTGATTGTTATTGATTGACCATTCGGTTGGTGTTTCTAGCATGTAATTTGGTGTTAGGAAACATATACATTTTGGAAAGTGATGAAGAAAAGATTTGAAGAAGAAGATGACCAATGAAGACATACTGAATTGCATAATCTAATTTTTGTTAAACATATACATTCTAGAAACATATACATTTTGATTGGTTTATGTTATTGATTTGAAATTGAAGGTTTTAAATGTATGCATGAGAAGTTATAATGATTTTATTTGAGTTGTGACTTTGTTGTTGGGATCCAGGCCGAGCCTATGTATATTGTGTTGTTTGATTTTATTACAGGTTATTTGGTAACGGTCAAACCGTTAGATTACTCGAAAAAATGGGGAAAACTCTACTAAGTTTTTTAAAGTTTAATATTTAGAATAATCATCTATTTCTTTTTTTATTGGTTTATGCTATGGATTTCAAACTGGAGGTTTTAAATGTATGCATGCGAAGTTAGAATAGTTTTAATTGAGTTGTGGTTTTGTTGTTAGATTTAGGCAGAGCATGTGTATATTGCGTTGATTGATTTTATTACAGATTATTTAGTAAACAGTCAAACCATTGGATTATCCGAAAAACAGGGGGGACTCTGCCAATAATTATCTGAAAATTATGGGGAATTCTACCAATACTTACAATAATTATCTATGTATTGAATTTTTTTTTTCTGGGTTTATTATTTTTTAGTATGTGTTATTCATAGTAATATAAGGCTTTAGAGAAATAGCAAAAATGCATGAGTAATCTCAAAAAAATTAGTGGTAGTGCCTTTAGGCACAGACAATACCTAGTTTCCTCCGTGTTATGATAGCTATGTGATTGAAATTCCCAAATCTGGAAAACATAAGGGTGATACAAAGGAGTATATAATTCAACAACATTTTGAAAATGGAAATGTTATCCAAAATGATACACTTTTCATTCTATTGGAATCAAATGAGTGGTCTTTGTAAATAAGGGGATTTGGGGAACTTGAGAACTTAGGGCCTGTGGGATTTGGAAATTCAGGGGAGAGAGAGAGAGAGAGAGAGAGAGAGAACTGGAAACATAGAGTTGGATGAGAGGGGCAAAGAGTTATACATTTGGAAACAGTACACTTTTCTCTGTTGGTGGTCTGAGGGGTTCAAAATCCCCCCCAAAACCAGATAGAATTCCAATGTCGAAATCGTAATTTACGCAGCTTGAAAATAAAAGGGAATAATAAGGAAAGCAATAATAAATACAAAATGCGAGACAACAATAATGTTCTCTTACTGATATGAGATTTTCATTCCACACCAGATCTGGCGGCGACGTGGAGGCAGGGGTGTGGCGACAGGATGACGACAGTTGAACGGCGGTGTCAGGACGGTGGCGCGGTGCGGTGGTGGAAGCTCAACAACGTGACCACGGCGGCGCAGCGTTATGGTGTCGATGGTATGAGAGAGAAAGGGAATAGGGAAACGGGAGAGGAGGGCGTCGGGGCATCGGGGCCTTTGGTCAGGAGTAAGGGAGTGAAATAGAGAAGAAAGAAAGAGGGGGAATGCACTGTGATGGCCAAAATAGATTTTGGGCATGGGATTTTCCACCGTAGGATGGCGTTGTATTTTAGGCGGAAGCATAATATCCACCATTGAATGAGTTTAGAACGAACAGTAGCCTTTGGATGAAATCTATATAACACGCCTCCTATGCCTCACACGCCTTTGGATGAAATTTACATGTGCCTCACATGTCCCCAGCTGTTAGATTTGGTTAAAGTATTATGAGCCATTAGATGAAATATATAGATGTCCCATAAGCTAGCTAATTTGTTATATAGATACACCACAAATTTGTTCAATCCAGCAGAAGAAGATAACAATAATACTGAAGATGGGACTAAAAAATCCTAATAAGCCTAAAACATGAACTAAAAAAAAAGCCTAATGTTTGAATCAAATATCTCTATTACGTTCACAAAATCTCCCCATAGAACCCAAATAACAGGGAAAAAATTGAGCATTGTGATACAAAACCAACAATTCCCATCTGGATTTTGATAAAAGCACTCTTTCATCCACCGATTTCTCAACACTACATATTTAACTACCAACTAAACACACAGCATAACCAATAATAGAAAATGGACATTTCATAACTCTAAAAAAAATAATATTTACCACTTATTGTCAATGTTTTTTACATAGGTACAATCCATGCCTGTTGGCACTCCCAAATTTTTTTCCCATAGCAATTCATAAGTCACTTACCACTTCAAAAATTCAAATAATCCAAAAAGAATTGGGTATTGAACTTAGTTGCCAAAGATGTTGGTAACCCATTAACTCAATTGGCCAAAACAAATTTGCTCTCAACACAATGAACCTGCACACCCCTTTCATAGGCTCAGATCATGAACTCCATGACATAAAATTTTTCAAGAAAAACAAACATATGGTTAGGAATAAATTGAGAAAAACATGATGGATCATAGATGAGAGATATTTTGTAGTTAATGTATGATTTCTACACCAATCTGGATTAATGTGCAATGCAAGTATGACAATAAGTTATAGCAGTGGAACCTAGTTGTAGCAGTAAAGCAAAATATATAAAAAGTCACCGTTAGCAAAAAAGCAAAACCCAGTTTTAATGAAGTAAATTTAGTTGTTAAGCTTTCATGGAATGAAATACATCAAAATCTCACAATACATAGATCATATGATGGTATTAGATGAATTACAATGTTATTCATGACCAGCTAACTTATTCCAGCTGATTTGTAAAGTTGTAACTCTAAGTAGCTATACAAATTCTAATTGCATCATAAATAGTACTTAAAGAAAATAGAGCCAAAATAAAAATAAAAAGTCGATACAAAACCCACAATTCTAACCAATAATGTTTGTTTAGCCTCTAATATGTTGTTGGCTTGCTCTCAAAATTAACAAAACTAACAAACAATCAACCAATGCAGCAATTTTCTTTCTTTCCAAAATTTTACCTATCCAAATGAACCACATGGACATAGCTTTTCTTATATACTGATCCAATTTTTCAGTTTCTTCTATATTTTTTTTTGTTGCTTCCTTGGCTTTCTTTTCTCAATATTTGACTGGGGACAAAAATAATAAATAAATAAATCTTATTTAAAAAATAACTTTCTCTTCTTGGTAGATTCCTTCCTGGACCATCCTTCCCCCCAATTAACCACCAAAATGAAGATTCCAAATACAGTTGTCCTGTCACGCCCCAAGCTCCATGGTCACGTAAAAAGCCACTATAACACCATTTTGAAAAACCCTCAACACAAAAAGATTTAACAGGTGGAATAAAAAGGAGTACCCAAGGTTCACTCTCATAAACAGAATACATTATATCTATACATGCATAAAGTATATTGCCTTGAGGTTAACAAAACTCGTCTACAGAAACATACAACACATGTAAAAGTACATGTCCAAAACAAAAGAGAAACAGCATACAGTCTTCTGTCACCACGGGCATCTCAAGGTCAACTCCGCATAACCATTTTCACTGGAAAAAGGTTTACACAAAATTTCACACAGTGAGCCGAAACCCAACAGAAAAAAAAGACTATAAAGCCATCAAGCAGGATATGCAATTATAGTACAAGTTGACTCACTCACAGGAGCCCCAAAAAGGTCTTCCATCCAAAACCTACAAGTTTTTCACATCTGACTAACACGATCCTCAAACAGTTTTATTTTATAAAACCCACGTTTCCATCCTTAAAACTATGTATTGCCAACAGAGCAAATAACGTACCACAGTTAGGGAAAAATAGTAGTAAAATAGTATTCTCCACTCGAGCCACATAGCTGAGGAAAACAAGATAAAATGAATCATATGTACTGACTCTGCCACACACACAAGGACAGAGATAACAACTATAGACTCCTGCCCATTACCCTAGTCCTGAATCACTTGAGGCCTACTAGGTAATGACAGGTTCTATACGGAGTCATAACAGCGTAACTGCTTAATTTACGGGCCCGAAACCCAAGGGTACAAAGCACCCACCGCTTAATTTATGAGGATTAACCTGAAGGTACAAAGCACCTATTATGCACATGTTTTCAGACTTCCACCGAGGAGTAATACAAGCCCAACTCAACACACCCACTATTACGATACATCCATAGAAATTTTTTCAAAACCATTACTTAGCTCGATTACGAAAATATTTTCCCACTTTTACATCAACCTGTATAAAGATCCATCAAAATGTTTAAAAGTTGAGACCTAATCCCGCGGGTTAGCTCCAAACCTCAAAAACACGTTTTCTCACGATTTTCACAAATCCTCTAGTTAAAAACCACCTTTTGGAAAACCATGAACACCCGCCAGTTCATATCACGTAATAAACCAATCAAAAAGCGAAAAATATGATTTTTATCCAAATGACATGGTCTACAATGAAAATACAACATTTAAAGCAGTTTCAAGGAATTTCGACTGATGAAAAGAACTATATAAATACACGAAGCACCTTTTAAAGACAGTATAGTCTAGGATTCTACTTCGGTGAGTCTAAAACTTGATGCCTCGATCTATGTGCAAACATGAACTTCGTCAAAAAAAGATTCGCCCGAATGAAAGCAGAGCCCACAGCGTGGATAGCAGGGATCCACAAACAGATCACCGAAAACTAAGCCCCGGGCTCTTAAAATTCTAGAGAAAAGGTAGAGAAAATGAAACTTAGCTTTGAAGAAAAGTTTTTCAAAATATCTAACTCAAGTTAGATATTTATAGCCTCAACCTTGCCTAGGGGGTCAGTCGACTGGACCTCACAAGTCAGTCGACTGAGATGGTACTGTAAAAGCTAAAAGTCACCACTCACATAGGTCAATCGATTGGACTTCCCAGGTCAGTCGACTGAAAAGCTAATGGGGGGCATCAGTTGATTGGAAACACCCTATCAGTCGACTGAAGAGCTTATGCCAAGCTTTAAAACATTCTAGTAGTTTGGTCAGTTGATTGATTCACCCATATCAGTCGACTGGACCCCTGTGCCAACAGAAAAACACTTAAACAAAACTCGAAAAAAACATGAAACACATACGTACATGTGATTCTATGACGTTTAAAGCATAAATCATTCATCGATGGTGTACATGGTAAACAACGAAATTCCTTCTCCCTTGAAGGTTGCCCCCGAAATTCACTACAAGGCTACATGGTAAACACTCTGGATACCTAGCATAAACCCCAAACTGAAGCTCCTAAGTCACTTCTTAAACCCCGTGATAAAGCCCAAGAACCTTGACATGTGTTATAGTTCTCCCCCGTAACACTTGCTCTTTTGTGTCTAGAATCTTCACTAGACGCTCCTCATACGTGACATCCTCGTCAACCCGTAGTTTGGCCCAATCCAAAACATGTGAAGGGTCGGGCTCATACCTCCGAAGCATAGAAACGTGAAATACGTTATGCACGGATGCCAATTGAGGTGGCAAAGCCAAATGGTATGCTACCTCCCCAATCCTTTCCAGGATTTCAAATGGTCCAATAAAGTGCGGTGATAGCTTCCCGCTATGACCAAACCGCATGAAGCCTCTATGTGGCGAGACCTTCAGAAATATGTGATCCCCCACTGCAAACTCTAAAGGTCTCCTCCTCCGATTAGCCTCTTCTGGCGACTCTAAGCTGTCACTAGGCATTGGCGAATCATGACAATCTTCTCAGTCGTCTCCCGCACTAAGTCGGGTCCCAAGACTGTGGTCTCTCCCACGTCTGTCCAACACACTGGTGACCAACATGGCCTACCATACAAAGCTTCATACGGTGCCATCTCTATACTAGACTAATAACAATTGTTGTATGCGAACTCTGCCAATGGTAGATGATCCTCCCAAGAACCCTGGGAGTCAAGTACACAAGTCCTCAACATGTCCTCTAAAATCTGTATAGTCCTCTCAGACTGAACATCCGTCTAAGGATGAAAAGCAGTACTGAACATTAAGCTCGTCCCCAAAGCCTCCTATAGACTCTGCCAAAAACGCGATGTGAAGCACGGGTCTCGATCAGAAACAATCAATACAAGCACTCCATGCAACTGGACTATCTCTCTGACGTACAATCTACTCAGTCTGTCCACCAAATCCTTTACACGGATAGGGAGAAAGTGAGTAGACTTCATCAACCTATCAACCACTACCCAGATAGCGTTGTGCCCTTTAGGTGATCTAAGAAGTCCCGTCACGAAGTCCATCGTAATATTCTCCTACTTCCACTTTGATATCGGCAATGGCTGTAATAATCCCGTTGGCTTCTAATGATCCACCTTTATCTGCTGACAAGTAAGGCAACGGGAAACAAACTGACGCACATCCCTCTTCATTCTCGTCCACCAGAACTGACGACGCAAATCATGGTACATCTTAGTGCCCCCAGGATGCACTGTATGCGAGAATGATGGCACTCACGTAGTATATCCGCACAGCATGTCTCTGGTATAAATAACCTCCCAGCCAACCGCAAACTCTGATCTTAACCCACAATCCATCCCGCTGTGTCCTCACCACTAGCAACATAATCTCGTATCATCTGAGCCTCCTGATCCGTCTGCTGGATCTCTAGTACACGTGCAATCAATGCAGGTCGTGGAACTACAAAAAATAATGTGGTACCCGTCACTGTCTGCCCAAGACGCAGATCAAACTCTCCAATCTCTCCAAGTATATCCCACTCATGTATAGCCACAAAAGCTAACGACCCATGAGATCTTCTACTGAGAGCGTCAGCCACCACATTCGCCTTCCCTGGATGGTACTGCAAGTCAAAATTGTAATCTTCCAACAACTTCATCCATCGTCACTGGCACAAATTCAAGTCTTTCTGCAAAAACAAGTATTTTAAGCTTTTCTGATCGGAGAAAACCTCAAAATGCTCACCATAAAGATAGTGACGCCATGTCTTCAAGGCAAAGACCATGGTTGCCAACTCCAAGTCATGTGTGGGATAGTTCTT
>JAOTRH010198554.1:0-11332 GCA_034768845.1 Heliamphora exappendiculata | reverse complement strand
TCTATGAGGTTTGAGCGGGGCTTGAGGCCAGCAATCAGGGAGCGTGTGGTTGCGATGGGACTTCGTGTATTCACAGAGCTGGTGGAGGCAGTAGCGAGGGTGGAGAACACTATGACCGAGATCTGAGCTTCCAGGGAGGTTAGGATACCTCAAGTTGGGACAGAGACCCAGACAAGTGGGCATTCTAGCAAGAGGCAGAGGTCCTCTGGTCCTAGCTTTCATCCATCTGGACCATAGCAGTTCTCTACACCAGCACCATCAGTGGCTTTTTCGGGGAGGCCAGAGCAGAGGGAGACCAAATGTTATCGATGTGGACAGTTGGGGCATCGTATATCAGATAGCCCACAATTGAGGCAGTACCTGGATTCATGGTTGAGGCACTCTCAGAGTCCCATACTAGATCAGTCACAGAGGAGAGGGCCGCCTACTTACTTTGGATGTGGTCAGACGGGACATATTCGGAGGAGCTGTCCCTAGAGAGAGAGTGCGCTGAGTACAGTGGCCACTCTAGAGGGTTCGTATGTGCAGGAGCGATAACAATATCCTACAGTTCAGACTTCTCGAATGGCAAGTGGGAGTACATTAGTTCAATCGGTACGACAGCCGACAGCGTTGAGTTATGGTGGGCAGGGTAGAGCGAAATTGCCCCGAGCGTATTCCCTTATATCTCCTAGTTCTTCATGGGCACCAGTTGTGCTGGATGATACATACATGCCTTTAGCGAGCAGAGGTACTTTCTGAGTCTGTAGGTTTTGGGCCAGTTCCTTTCTTGCATATGTTTGGGTGCTTGTGATGGTTTCTATGGGTGGTGTGCTGTGTTGAGGCAGTGGCTGGTGCGATGTGAGGTTGGGGTGTGTTGTAGATTTTGTGTCTTTGAGATAGTTGGCCGATGTCTATGATGCCTAACCCTGTTTGACTATATCCTAAGAATGATTTGGCTAACCATCTTGTGTGCCTGTGGTGATGGTGATTGACGGGGGATGTTTCTTTGACCTTAAGTTGAGTTTCGAGAGCAAAATTCCTTTAAGGAGGGTAGAGTTTTGAGACCATGACCCATTTTTTTTTTGGAATTTTTTGACGCGCATTAGCGTTTTTTCTTTTTCATGTTTAAATACTTTTTGATGCATGATCGGGGTTAGATATGCATGCGGGGCAGGTTCTCGGTGTCGTAAGGTGTTGTGGCACGAATTTCAAAAAATTTAAAAAAAATATATTTTGGAGGCCTATAAATATCTGGAGTTAGATATGTGTGCGTTGCACGGGTTGCGTGCATTGTGTATGTTGCACTGGTTGTGTGTACGTTGCATAGACGAGGGCTATGGTCCTTATGTGGAAGTTCGAAAAGCTACATGGATTATATGAACTACATTATGGGACAGATAGACCAGTTTTCAAATTGTTTTTAAGAGTCGTGTGAATCGCGATCTAAAAGCCTTTTTTAAACTTTTTTCAGGGCTCCTGTGAGTGAGTCAAAAGATGGTTTGTATCCTCTCTTTTTCGTTTTCATGTGAAAACTCGTTTCAAAGGCTTGAAAGAGAGTCTAAAACTGCACCTCATTTTTCTCTAGCATGTTTACCATATATTGCATGCTTGTCTACTTTCTGTTGAGCTTTGGCTCATGGTGTGGGATTTTTTTTCTTTAGGTACCGATCCGCAGGTTGATCTGGAGGTGCTGGAGAGGTGGAAGAGCTGTAGTCTTCCTTTTTGTTCTTTCTGTTACATGTATGTTGTAACATGTTTTTTCGGTGTTGGAACCGTGTAATGTATGTTGTTTGGCGATTATATACAATGCATGTATGATTTACTTTGAGAGCGTATTCTCGGATTGGTTGTTTACGAGTGTTGGCGGTGCATTGCTGTTGTGGAACAATAGCATTTTTTTGTGTTTCGATGGCCATCGAAGCTTATTTTTCGAGCTATTTTTGACCTTTTTTTGGTACAAAAAATAGTATACTTCGTTAGCTATGGTCCAGAAAAAACAGAGATGAAAACGGAGTTCGGATTAGGGCAGAACGGCCTTGGGAATTTGGCAGCACAGGCTGGCGGTGGACTGGTGGTTTGGCCGACGGTGGTGGCTGATGGTTTGGTGGGGCCTTGGCAGCTATTTTTCTGTTGATAACTGATATGAGATGTGTTGTATATTTATAGCATTGATTATCGAAGAATCCTGGTAGGATTCGGATGCCGATAAGTAGCTTTCTGTAAGGATTGAAAGATTGGAAGCTTATCTGTCTTTACAAAACTAAATCTCTTTAGAATTTTATTTTGATCATAAAATTGTGATATATATATATATTTTGCATTTATATTCTTTTAAACTGTGTGAATGATGTATATCTTTTTTATATATTCATGTTAATTTAGTTAACTTGAAAAATTCAATTTTAATAAAAATTTTGTAAATGAAAATATTCATGTATATCTGTTTTATATATTCATGTATATCTTTTTTAGTTTTTACAAAATAACATGTTTAAGATGATTTTTTATTGAGTAATTTGGAGTTGGGTCTTACTTTTAGAAATATTTTGTAGAAGAGCCCCATTCATTAGTTTACATTTCTATTAGGTCCTATTTTAAAAATTCTAAATTTTTATAGTTTATTATACCCATAATCTTAAATGACAGAGAGTTCAGTTATTTCCATAAAAGACATTGCGGGCGTTGGTGAATCAGTCCATTATGAGGCATTATCAGAATCAATTTGTTCTGATTCTATATTCTTTTAAGTAAATTTTGGGATTACATTCCTTTAAGTTTTTTAGATTTCAAATTTGAATTGTCATTCGATTTGCTGCTCCTTGATGAGAAGAAGTGCATTAATATGAACAATTGAAGAACTTATCGGCGCCATCGTCTAAAGATCTTCACAATATTACGTAATAATTTTTGAAATTCAATAAGATATTTTCTTTATGTTGGATTTGTTCACGGTACTGTTCGTTTTTCTCCATTGCTCGCCTTAAAAATTCTTATAATCCTTATATAGCTACTCTCAATTTGAGAACATGTTCAAATCAGTCATATTACGTATGTAATGGAGAATGTTTTGCAAATTTCTCCATTTCATGGACAGAGAGTATGCACAAGGTGGGAATGTTTTGCAAATGTCTCCCAGTTTAGTTTATGTAAATATCAGTCAACCATAGAAGGTCGACACAGAATTACGAAATGTTCATATACGTGTTTAGCTTTTTCATGATTTTTGTATTCAGCCTATGTTATGTAGATTTCTTCATTCCTATGACAATATTCTCATTTTCCTCATTTATGCTTTTTTTCCAGTTTGTTCTACATTTTTTCATTTTGTTCTGTATTTTTTACACGTCATTTGCCTGTTTTTTTTATTTTGGTCCAATTCTCATTCAATCAAGTTATGGTTTTTTTGGGTATTTCATATTTTGTCATTTTTTCAGTTTGGATTTTTACATGACAACGGATGCGTTGACTTGTTTCATTTTTATGTTTTTGTATGTTATGAATCAGTGGACAAAATGTCTCTAATTTTGTTGTGCAAGCATTCCGAATTCACAACTATAGTGAAGGTAACCAAGAATTGCTCTTATAATGAGCTTATTTATAGCGTTCGGTCTAAATGGAGTCATATCGACAGTAATTTCATGTCGCTAACATACTCAATACCTGGCTATACCCATTATTTGTTGGATAATGATGTGGATATACATATGATGTTTGAGTTGGTTGCTCAAAAGGGTGATGATATTGTTGATGTCACCATTCACTATACGAGAAATAATGAATGCATAAAGTACGTTGGTGATGATGATTGTGGTGGGGTGGATGTGTGACACCCCGTTCCCCGGGCATGTCAGGACATATGCGTTAGAGGCAATACTGCCAAGATCAGTATTTTTGTAAACGATTTTCGATAAAAATTAACTCGATAGAAAAATGCTAAAACGGGCTCCAGATAAAACTTTTGACGAATAACGATCAAAATAAAACCCGTGCAATCAAAGTTAATTTAGAAGAATACCTCTTATCGATCTAATTTTCAACTACAACTTGATTCCGAGTTAAAACTCTAGTAAGATCTTCTACTGTATTTCCTTACGCGATCCTCAAACGTAGTGTGGGCTACGATTCTTCGAGAATTCGTACCGACAGAACCCCAATATATTATGAGTTAGACTTCCGGTGGAACACAGACACCTACTAGAGGTTTCTGCAATTATGGAAAGACATGTTGCGGTTTCTACAATTTTCATAAAACAATGAATTATAGTTCACACCACTAAAAAACTATAACTGCACTCTGACCCATAATCTCAAGACCTTCTTGCAATGAGCTCCTGTTATTAAATGCTTACCACTTCACCCCACGTTAAGATTCTCGATACCCGCCAATTAAATTTAATTACTAATAATTTAATTTAATTGGCATCTTTATATTCTTTAAGCCCTTCATCTTAACTTATTTGACCGCTGAATAATCAAATCCACCTGCAGGGTTTGGCCTAGTCAAAACTTATAAGCATCCTTAAAAGGGTATCGTCAATCCCGATTATTCGAGACGTGGATTCCGTCAATAATTAATATTTGTTATATAAATAATACTACTATCCAACTCATTGGGAATATAAACCCATATAAGATCGAATTCTCTAATGAACCAAAACAACGAAGATTAAATATATGCAAATTAATAATTATTTTAGGACTAAGAGGATAAGCACTATTCATAATAACCTTTGGGTGTGAATTAATTTATATAATCAGTACAAAATTAACTACCCTAAATGTCTCGTTCAATACACACAAAGTGTACTGGAACAGAGAGTCAGAACAACAGACGACACTATTATCTATTTTCCGTAACCAAGACAGGCCTATCAAAACTCTGTGCCACAGTTATACCGATGGTATGTCCATTTCCATCTAAACTGTGCACATAAAACTTATATTTTATAAGAACCTAAAATCTGAGCTTCTGTATGTAAGCGGTACTCTACATGCCAGATTAAATACTATATAGAATATCAGACATCTATGCATAATATTAAAAAAATGATATACATACATTGCTCATGAAGATTCTCATAAAATGAAAAACTAATTTTATTAAAATTAAATTAAATACTAAAAACATGATTTTTAGTATACCAACCCTAACAATCTCCCACTTATACTTAAAACCATGCTGCCATACATTTGACTCTCATGCCATCTACATGACTACCAAAAGTCTTAGTCGGTAAGCTCTTTGTAAAGGATCTGCAAGGTTGTCTCCTGATGCAAGCTCTATGTCTGATTGGAAATCTGAGTCTGCGTACCCCAAATGTACTAGACTGTCTGCCTGGTAAACTAATATATAATCCTTAGTTCTTTTCAGGTACTTGATTATATATTCTTTACCGCAGTCCAATGTTCCTGCTCTGGGTTAGACTGATATTGCTAACCATGCCAACGGCAAAGCAAATGTCGGGTCTAGTGCAAAACACAACATAGATTAGGCTTCCTACTGCAGAAGCATAAGGAACCGCCTTTATCTGCTTTATCTCATCAACTGTCTTAGGGCACTGATCCTTAGATAGAGTGATTTCATGCCTAAAAGGGTGAAACCCTTTTCTTAGAATCCTACATGCTAAAACGAGCAAGGATATCATTGATGTACTTTGCTTGTGATAAGCTCAATATCCTTTGTTTTTAATCTCGTATAAGCTTGATCCCAAGGATGTAACTAGCTTCTCTCAAATCTTTCAAATCGAACTACCCAGATAACCACACTTTAACCCTAGATAATTCCCCCACATCGTTTTCGATGAGTAAGATATCATCTACATAAAGTACTAGGAAATTCACCACACTTTCGTTATGCTTCTTGTACACACAGGACTCATCCAAACTTTGATCACGTGCTCTAAACATCTGGGTCACGCGAAAGTCCCCCAAAACACCCATTTAAGAAAATAGGTTTCATAGTTGATAATCAAAATACAACATTTGGATAAAAGATTTTCCAAGTTCAACTATCATAAATAGAAAATATGCATTCTCATACATGAATAAGCATATCGCCAAAAGGCGTACAAAACCAGCCTCAACAGGCATCATATGTCTAAGTACATGTCTCAAAAAGGAAAAACTATAGCAAGTCTTCCATCACCTCTACAACTAGGTCAACTCCACGTGCTCACCTGAAAAAGGTTTTACAGTAAAAATTCCACACCGTGAGCCGAAGCCCAATAGAAAAATAAACTGTAAACTATAATACAGGTCATGCAATCATATGGTGGGAGCTAACTCAACCACAAAAGCCACAAAGGTTTTTTTTCTCAAAAAACAACAGTTTTCCATCTGAAAACCACCATTTCGATCCTTGAAACTATGCATATAATCCTGACAGATATCATGTCACAGTTAAGGGAAAGCAGTAAAGCACAACATTTTAAACTCGGGGATACACAACCGAGGAGACACAGTAAAATGTAATCCTATGTACCGACTCTGCCACATAAACAAAGGCAACAACTATAGACTCTCATCCATTACTGTGGACCCGTAGGCTTAGTAATGACAAGTTTTAAAACTAAGAATACCTGTAAAACAAAGTTAGCAGCAATTCTAAAACTACCCGACTCCCGATAACCGTAAACAAAAAACAAAACGGTTCTAATACCAATTTGTTGGAGGGAATACTGCCAAGATCATTATTTTTGTAAACGATTTACGGTAAAAAATTAACTGGACGGGTAAACGCCAAAACGGGCTCCAGATAAATTTTTTGACGAAGAGCGATCAAAATAAAATCCGTGCAACCAAAGTTAATTTAGATGAATACCTCCTGTCGATCTAATCTTCAACTACGGCTTGATTCCGAGTTGAAGCGCCAGTCATATCTTCTACTGTATTTTCTTACGCGATCCTCAAACGTAGTGTAGGCTACGATCCTCCGAGAACTCGTACCGGCAGCACCCCGATATATTTAAGTCTTGAAAGACAAAAATAATATCATAAAAATAATGATATAAATCATCAAAAATTAATTTAACCTACCCACATATATATAGAGCTAGAACAGGGACTTGTGGAGTAATTATGAGTTAGACTTCCAGTGGAACACAGACACCTACTAGATGTTCTACAATTATAGAAAGACATGCAGTGATTTTTGCAATTTTCATAAAATACTGAATTACAGTTCACACCACTAAAGAACTATAATTGCACTCTGACTCATAATCTCAAGACCATCTTCCATTGAACTCTTGTTATTAAATGCTTACCATTTCTCCCCACGTTAAGAATCACGATACTCGCAAATTAAATTTAATTACTGATAATTAATTTAATCAGCATCTTGATATTCTTTAAACGCTTCCGCTTAACCTATTTGGCCGCCGGATAATCAAATCCACCTGCAGGGTTTGACCCGGTCAAAACTTATAAGCATCTTTAAAGGGATATCATCAATTCCGATCATTTGGGACGTGAATTCTGTCAATATTTAATATTTTTCATATAAACTATACCGCTATGGAACTCACCGAAAATATAGACCCTTACAAGATCGCACCCTCTAATATTTATTGAATCAAAACAATAAATGTTAAATATATGCAAATTAATAATTATTTTAGGATTAAAATGATAAGCACTATTCATAATAACTTTGGCGTATGACTTAATTTATATAGTCAGTATAAAATTAATTAACCAAAATGTCTCATTCAATACACACGAAGTGTACTGGCATAGAGAGTCGAAACAATAGACGATGCTACTATCTGTTCTCCATAACCAAGACAGGCCGACTAAAACTTAGTGTCATAGTCATACCGATGGTATGTCCATTTTAATCTAAACTGTGAACATAAAACTTATATTCTACATGAACCTAAAATCTGATCTTCTGTATGCAAATCGTACTCTACATACCAAATTAAATACTATACAGAATATCGGACATCCATGCATAACATTAAAGAAATGATTTACTTGCATTACTCATAAAAATTCTCATAAAATAGAAAATTAATTTTATTAAAATAAAATTAAATACTAAAAATATGATTTTCAGTATATCAACCCTAATAATCTCCCACTTATACTCAAAACTATGCTGCCATACATCTGACTCCCATACCCTCTACATGACTATCAAAAGTCTTAACCGGTAAACTCTTTGTAAAGGATCTGCAAGATTTTCTTCTGATGTAAGCTCTATGTCTGATTGGAAATCTGAGTCTGTGTTCCCAAAAAGGTACTAGACTATCTGCCTGGTAAACTAACATATATTCCTTAGTCCTTTTCAGGTACTTGATTATATTTTTTACCGCAGTCTAAAACTCCCGCATTGGATTAGACTGATATCTGCTAACCATACCAATGGCAAAGCAGATGTCGGGTCTAGTGCAAAGCATAGCATACATGAAGCTTCGTACTGCCGAAGTATAAGAACTCGCCTTCATCTTCTCTATCTCATCGAGTATCTTAGGACACTGATCCTTGGATAGAGTGATTCCACGCTTGAAAGGGAGAAACCCTTTCTTGAAATCCTGCATGCTAAAATGAGTAAAAATATCATCGATATACTTTGCTTGTGATAAGCCCAATATTCTTTGTTTCCGATCTTGCATAAGCTTGATCCCAAGGATGTGACTGACTTCTCCCAAGTCTTTCATATTGAACTGCCTAGATAACCATACTTTAATCGTAGATAATGCCCCCACATCGTTTCTGATGAGCAAGATATCGTCTACATAAAGTACGAGGAAGATCACCACGCTTCCGTCACGCTTCTTGTACATACAGGACTCATTCAAACTTTGATCAAAACCATAAGACTTTATAGCTTATCAAACCGAGTGTTCCAAGACCTCAATGCCTGCTTAAGTTCATAAATAGATCTCTTAAGCTTGCACAACATGTGCTTCTAGCCCTTTGCAATGAATCCGTCTGGTTGTATCATATAGATACACTCGTGAAGACTTCCATTAAGGAAACTTGTCTTGACATTCATTTGCCAGATTTTGTAATCGAAATGTACTGCATTGCATAAGAGAATCTGAATAGACTTAAGCATGGCTACCGGCAAAAAGATTTCCTCATACTCGATCCCTTCTTTCTGAGTAAACCCTTTAGCAACAAGTCTAACTTTGAAGGTTTCAACCTTCCCGTCTATTCCTCTCTTTCTCTTCTAGATCCACTTGCATCCAATGGATTTTATCCCTTCGGGTGGTTCTACAAGTTCCCAGACCTGATTGGAATACATAGATTCCATCTCTGAATTCATAACCCTTTGCCAAAGATCTGCATCTTTGTCTTGTAGTGCTTCATTGTAGTTATAGGGCTTGGTATCTAGTTCTGCCAGGATTCTATCAAAAGGCTCTCCCAAGAACATATATCGGTCAAGCTGATGAACAACCCTCTCACTACGACGAGGCACTACCTGTGTCTATATACTAGCAGTAACAGGCTGTGCAGAATCTAAACCCTGTGCATCAGCACCTAATTCTTGATTTGCGCCTATCCTGATAATCCTCCCACTACGACGAGATAATGAAATATTAGTGACTTTGTGGTTCCTCTTCTATTCTACTGGCATTTTCTCTCAGTTCTTCCAGAACAATTTTGCTATTGGGCCTGTGGTCCATAATATAATCCGCTTTCAAGAATCGGGCATTGGTGCTGACAATGACCTTTTGATCCTTAGGATTATAAAATAGACCACCTTTTGTTCTCCTGGGATACTCTACAAAGAAATAGACTTTTATCCTCGGTTCCAACTTACTTGCGTTCTCTTTCAGCACATGTACTAGACACCTCCAAATTCGAATGTGTTTCAGACTAAGCTTACGCCCTGTCCACAATTATGTGGGAGTAGAAGGTACTGACTTAGAAGGTACCAATTTAAGAATGTAAGCCGCTGTTTTTAAAGCAAGTTTTCAAAATGAATTCGGTAAACCTGAATAACTCATCATTGACCTAACCATTTCCATAATAGTCGTATTCTTTCTTTCTGCTATACCATTCTGCTGAGGAGTTCCAGGTGCAGTTAACTGTGATGTAATCCCCTCTGATGATAGGTAGTCCTTAAACTCTCCAAAGAGGTATTCTCCACCACGGTCGAATTGTACTGATTTGATACTTTTACCCAGACGCTTCTCCGCCTCTGCCTTGAATTCTTTGAATTTTTCAAATCATTAAGACTTACGGTGCATCAGGTAAATGTATCCATACCTTGAGTAGTCATCAATAAAACTAACAAAGTACACAAAGCCACCTCTAGCACGGATTGTCATAGGACCACACACATCAGAATGAATCAGCTCCAATGGTTCTTTAGCTCTATAACCTTTGGCCGAAAATGGCCTCTTGGTCATCTTACCCTCTAAGCAAGATTCACAGACTAAAAGTGCATCCACTTCCAATGAACTCAAAGGTCATCTGCTACCAGTCTGTTTATCCTTTTTAGATTAATATGACCAAAGCGTAAGTGCCAAAGAAACGTTCGGCTCATTAAAGAAGGAAACTTTCTCTTATATGGTAAATTAGATGTGTTATTCATTTCAGTTAGTTGCTGTGTATGAGAGATTAGAGTAATAATATAAAGATTATCCACCAATGTACCAGAACAGATAACCCATTTATTATCCTTAATAACCACAGAGTTATTAAAATAAACAAAATTTCTGTCTTTAGCCAATCCAGAAATGGAAACTAAGTTCCTTCTAATGGCAGGAACATAAAGACAATCTCTTAATATTAAAATCCGATCTCTATCAAAACTGAGAGTGACATCTCCTACTGCAACTGCTGTTACCTTTGTATTATTTCCCATATGTAGGTAAATCTCCCCATCACCGAGTTGTTGGGTTTCCTGGAACCCCTGCAATGAATTGCAGATATGATTAGTAGCTCCTGTATCTACACACTAGGTACCGGTAGATAACACCGCTAAACATATTTCCACAACTAGTGAACAAAAATTACCTTGTTTGTTCTGCCTTCTGAGAAATACTGGACATAACTTTTTCTAGTGCTGTGTCTGGTTATAGTGAAAACATTTGCCTTTTAGCTTTTTCACATCAGTTTATGGCCCACTAACAACCCTGGAAACCGTGTCACCCTGTTTCTAAACTTGTTTCTTCTTTATGCCTTTCGGCCCAAAAAAAGAACCTTTTTCTGAAACAGACACATTTCCTGGTATTGAAGAAATACCATTTGTAGTTAAAGTTATATCTAATTTACATTTCCAGTCAACAAAGTTTGGTCCCGTTAGTTTATTTTCTTTGAGTATTGAAGCGAGTGGGTTGAAATCCATTTTAATCATGAGAATCATATAATTAAAAAATCGTTAATTATGATG
>JAOTRH010198543.1:0-11332 GCA_034768845.1 Heliamphora exappendiculata | reverse complement strand
TATTTGATCAGCTGAAGGGTTCGAGTTGCTTCTCGAAGATTGACTTGAGATCAGGATATCATCAGTTGAGGATTAGGAACGAGGACATAGCGAAGACTGCTTTTTGGACTCTCTATGGTCACTATAAGTTTCTGGTTATGCCGTTCGATCTAACGAACGCGCCTGCTACGTTCATGGGTTTGATGAACCGGGATCTTCCATCATTATTTGGATAGTTTTGTAGTGGTGTTTGTGGATGATATTCTGATATATTCACCCACTAGAGAGGCACACAAGGATCACTTGCGTATCGTTCTGCAGCTTCTGAGAGAACATTGCTTGTATACGAAGTTCGAGAAGTGCGAGTTCTGGATGTTTGAGGCGAGGTTTTTGGGGCACGTAGTGTCGACAGACGGAGTAGCGGTGGATACGTCGAAGACAGATGCTGTGACTAGTTGGAAGCGACTGAAGAGTGTCTTTGAGATTCATAGTTTTCTGGGTTTAGCAGGCTACTATCGGCGGTTCGTGGACTTTGCTAGACTTGCTGCGCCAATGACGCGTCTGACGCGGATGGGAGTTGTTTTTTCTTGGAGTGAGTCCTGTGAGTTAGCATTTCAGGAGCTGAAGACAAGGTTGACTAGCACGCCAGTGCTAATTATCCCAAAGCGAGGCTTGGGGTATACTGTATACTGTGATGCATCCTATGATGGTCTTGGCTGTGTGTTGACGCAGGGAGGGAAGGTTATAGCTTATGGTTCTCGGCAGCTGATGACGCTTGAGAGGAACTATCCTACACATGAATTGGAGTTGGCAGTCGTGGTCTTCGCTTTAAAGACATGGCGTCACTATTTGTATGGTGAGCATTTCGAGGAATTCACCAATCACAAGATTGTGAAATACTTGTTTTCGCAGAAGGACTTGAACTTGCGCCAGTGACGATGGATGGAGTTGCTAGAGGATAATGATTTTGATTTGTACTATCATCCAGGGAAGGCTAATGTGGTGGCTGATGCGCTTAGTAGGAGATCTCATGGGTCGTTAGCTTCTGTGGCTATACGCAAGTGGCACATGCTTGGAGAGATTGGGGAGTTTGATTTGTGCCTCAGGGAGATCACGACGGGTGCCACCTTATTTTCTGTAGTTACTCGACCAGCGTGGACAGCACGTGTGCTAGAGGTCCAACAGACGGATCAGGAGGCTCAAATGATACGAGACCACGTTTCTAGTGGCGAGGATACAACAGGATGGATTGTGGGTTCTGATCAGAGTTTAAGGTTAGCTGGGAGGTTGTTTGTGCCAGAGTCATGCCGAGCTGATCTACTACGTGAGTGTCATCATTCTCGTCTTGTCGTGCTTCTAGGAGGCACGAAGATGTATCACGACCTACGTCATCAGTTCTGTTAGACGAGTATAAAGAGAGATGTGATCTAGTTTGTTGCTCGGTGCCTTACCTGTCAGAAGGTAAAGGCGAAACACCAGAGGCCAGTAGGATTGCTATAGTCATTGCCTATATCAGAGTGGAAGTGGGAGCATGTCATGATGGACTTTGTGTCAGGACTTCCTCGGTTACCTAGGGGACACGATGCCGTATGGGTTGTGGTTGATAGGTTGACAAAGTTTGCACACTTTCTCCCCATCTGTGTGAAGGATTCAGTGGATAGACTGAGTCGCTTGTATGTCAGAGAGATAGTCCGATTGCATGGAGTGCCAGTGTCCATTGTTTCAGACAAAGACCCGTGCTTCACTTCGTGCTTTAGGTAGAGTCTGCAGGAGGCCTTGGGGATGAACTTAATGTTCAGTACTACCTTTCACCCCTAGACGGTTGGCCAGTCAGAGAGAACTATACAGATTCTGGAGGATATGTTGAGGGCATGTGTACTTAATTTCAAAGGTTCGTGGGAGGATCATCTACCGTTGGCAGAGTTTGCATACAACAACAGATATCATCCAGTATTGGGATGGCACCGTATGAGGCTTTGAATGGCAGACCGTGTAGATCACCCGTGTGTTGGACATATGTGGGAGAGACCACAGTCTTGGGACCCGACATGGTGCAGGAGACGACGGAGAAGATTACAGTGATTCGCCAGCGCCTCGTGACAACGCAGAGCCGCCAGAAAAGTTATGCAGACCAGAGGAGGCGACCTTTGGAGTTTGCTGTGGGAGTTCACATGTTCCTGAAGGTCTCGCCACGTAGAGGTTTAATGAGATTTGGTCGTAGCAGGAAGCTATCACCCCATTTCGTTGGACCATTTGAGATCTTTGATAGGGTTAGAGAGGTTGCTTACCGTTTGGCATTGCCACCTCAGCTAGCATCTGTGCATAACGTGTTCCACGTTTCTATGCTTCAGAGGTATGAGCCTGATCCTTCACATGTGTTAGATTGGGCTGAGCTACGGGTTGATGAGGATGCCACTTATGAGGAGCGTCCAGTGAGGATTCTTGATACAAAGGAGCAGGTGTTGCGGGGCAGAACAATTGCTTATGTCAAGGTCTTATGGCTTCATCGCGTGGTTAAAGAAGCAACTTGGGAGCACGAGTCTAGCATGCGTGCTAGATATCCAGACCTGTTTACCTCGTGACCATGTTGCGAATTTTGGGGGCAAAATTCCTTAAGGGGGGAGAGTTGTGAGACCTAGACCCATATCATTTAGGTTATTTATATATCTGATGTGTTTCTTTCAGTATATGCATAGCATGGATGCATGGTTTATGCTTTACAGTTGTAGAACAGCATGTATAAATGTGTTATATGCTTTTTAGGGTTTGGTAGAGACCTGTTTGGCTTGTCTTTAAGCCTTGGAAACCTGTTTTTGGCCTAAAAACGTCAAAAAACACTGTTCTGGGGTTTGATCGACTGGAGGGCCTGGTTTAGTCGACTGAACCAAAATTTTTGGGTTTAGTCGACCGAACTCAGGGGTTTGGTCGACTGGATAGTATGTTTTTGGCGAGTTTATAAATATCCCAGTGGGCTGAGATATTTTTATTCACTTGCTTTTAGGCTAAGTTAACCCCTTTTCTCTACCTTCTCTCTAGTTTTGAGGGCCCGGGGCTTGGTTTTGGGTTGATCCCTTTGCGGATCCTTGCTATCGGGGTCGAGGGCTTCGTATCCATCCGATCAGATTCTTGTTCTGACGCCGTTTAGTTTTGAGACGTCGAGTTCTTGACTCTCCGAGGTAGGATTCTAGACCTTACTGCTGTATAAGGGTGTTTTGTGTAATTATACATGTTTTCACTAGGTAAAAAATACTTCAAATGCTGTTTTCACATTTAAACCTTGGTTTTTGGGTAAAAGTGGGTTATTACGCCTTTCTCGATTTAGTTCATGATATGGGTATGTTGATATCCATAGTTTTCAAAACGAGGTTTGAAGACGAGGTGTTTTGTGAAAATGGTGAAAACGTCTTTTTGGAGGTTTGGAGCTAACCCATGAGGTTGAGTCTCAACTCTTAAACGTTTTGCTAGAAATGGTTATTGATCTCCATGGTTGATGGATTGGATCATTTTATACATGTGTTGTATAAATGCTTTGTGGGTTTTTAAATATTATCCATAGATGCACCGTGACATAGTGTGTGTGGTTGCATGTTATCCTCGGTGAAAGTTCGAAAACGTGCGCAGCGTAGGTGCTCTGTACCTTCGAGTTAATCCCCGTAAATTGAGTCAGTTGCCTCCGTGAATGGCGATGTGTGGATGCACTGGACCCTCAGGTTTTGTGCCTGTAAATTGAGTCGGTTGCCTCCGTTAATGGCGTTACTGTTGTAACTCCGTATAAAACTCGTCATTACTAAGCCAGTCTATGTGACTTGGGTCTAGGGTAATGGGTAGGAGTCTATAGTTGTTATCTTTGTCTGTGTGACAAAGTCGGTACATAGGATTGCATTTACATCTTTCTCCTCGGCTGTGTGACCCGAGTGGAGTATACTGTTTTATTACTACTTTTTCTTAACTGTGGCATGATATCTGTTAGGATGATATGCATAGTTTAAAGGATGGAAACCTGTAGTTTTGAGATAGAAAACCCTTTTTGGGCTCCTTTGGTGGAGTTTGTATGCTTATAATTGCATAGCCTATTTTACAGCTTTATTGTCTTTTCCTATTGGGCTTCGGCTCATGGTGTGGGATTTTGTTGTAAAACTTTTTCAAGTGAGCATGCGGAGTTGACCTAGTTGCAGAGGTGATTGAAGTCTTGCTGTAGTTTTTCCTTTTGTTTGTACATGTACTTTTATATGTAATACCTGTGATGGCTGGTTTTGTACGCCTTTGGGCGATATGCTTATTCATGTATGAGATGCATGTTTTCAATTTATGAGAGTTGAACTGTGGGAATTTTATCCAAATGATGTATATTTTTGAGTTGAGGGTTTTCCAACTACAAATCTTATTTTCTCATATTATCTTTTGGTGGACTTTCGCGTGACCCTGATGTTGGGGCGTGACATATTATTTATTTAATTTACAAGTAAATTTGTTTTAAACTTATAACCAAAACCTTGTGTTGAAATAGTTAACAAGTGTAGACAAATATTAAACTTCTTGTTAATCAAATACAACACTTTATTGATTTTATCAATTGAAGTATAACTTTAATAATTTTCAAATATGATTAATCAAAATTTCTCCCAAAAAGAAAAGAAAGAATTTAAAAGCTTTTTAGCTTTAGGATTTAAAAGTTGTAAGAAATAAAATATTCTAGTTTAAATGTATGTTAAGAACACTCCTCTTGTTTTATATTTTTCAAATTTAATTTGCAAACATATCCTCTTGATAGAAAATTAAAGTGTAATATTATTACTTGCAAAACAAATGAATCAAATAATAAAATAACTTAAGTGTAAACGTGTGTGATGTAAGGAGAAACAACAATAAAGTAAATGACGTAAATAAGCAAACAAGAAAATGAACACTACGATTTTTACAAGGATCGGCACAACGCCCTACGTCCTTACCTCAAGCCAAACGCTGTGAGGATTTCTTACTACCTCTCCTTCAATAGGCAAAGGAGCCTCTCTCTTTAGTCTAGGTGGAGTAGCCTCCCTTGAAAATGCACCATTCTCAAGTAATCCCAATCCTTGTAGGCGGATTAGCCTCTTTTGAGAATCATCTTTCTCAAATATAAATCAACAAGAAGAATGATATGAGAGTGTACAAAGAACGCTCCTTGGATGAGCAAATAAGTACAACAAATATAGCTCTAAACTCACTTCTCAAGAAATAAAATGATGAAACTCAATGAGAATACTAAATGATTTTTCTCTCAAAAATGTGTATGAAAAGCTAAAGAATTGAACTGCAAAGAAGTAGTAGAATGAGAGAATAGTTGAGAGGATTGAGTGAATGAAACAATAGCACAAGGCCTCTATTTATAGGATCAAAAATCAAACTAGTCATTGGGCTAAATATAGAAGTGTCAAACTAGCCATTTTTAGAAAATTTCAAATTTATGCCTGTTCGATCGACTGATGAAACTCATTCGGTCAACTAAACTCCACTTCGGTCGACTAAACTCCAAGGTTCGATCGACTAAACTGTTGTAGATCTGAAAATGTATTTTTGGTAGCTGGTTCGGTCGACTGGGCATAATACATCAGTTGACTGGACATGTGAAAAATAAGAATTTTATGTTTCCAAAAAATTTTGATCACTGTTTGATTTAGAAAAATTATTTTGACCTTTTAGGATTCCTATGAGCTTCAAAGTAAAATTCAATAGATAAAATGAATGTACAAGAATCCTAATATTCTTCAAGTCTTCAATATCTCGATTCCTTGCTTCTGTTCCACAAAAACTTATCACCAAAGAACTTGATTTGAATTTAAGCATCATGTCTTCCACTTTGTATCATGGATTGTGCTAAGCATGTATGTCCTGTAAACAATCTCAAATTTCACAATTAGATACATAGGTTTGTTATCATCAAAATTGGTTATTGAAGCCTTGTTAGGCCAACATCCACCAACTACTTTACTAGGCTATATAAGATGTTAATTTTCAGAGAGCTTCAAATTTCTAGACACAATTCTATTGATTGCATTGAGACCTCAAACTTTTCATTGAAACATTTACTGCTATTTACTCTCCAACCAAATACTCTCACTCCCTTACTCATTTATTTCTAATCATTATAAGGAGTGATTGTTTGTGAATCTTTGATTCAATTCTCATTTATTGCAAAAGAGGATGAGGCACCCTTATAATCCTTTAAGAGAGTGTGAGAACTTCTTAAAGAAGAGCTTAAGAGGGTTTAGAAAAATAGGGGATTGTTTGTAGAAACTTCTACAAGCTATAAAGGCTTTTGAATGCGCATGTGAAGCATTTGGCTATAGTGCAAATTCTCAATGGGATCCTTGGGGAGTGGACATAGGATTGGAAAAAGCCAAACCACTATAAATTCTGGCGTCTGCTTCCACTTTTTCTCTCTTACCTCTTTAATTTCACTACTATCTATATGTTTGTTATATTTAATTTGTGAAATTAAAAAGTTTTTGAAAAGATTTTTAAAATTATTCTTATTATTTTAAAACTCAATTCACCCATCTCTTTGGTTGCCTAGGACTAACGATTGATATCAAACCTTGGGCTCTTATTTTGTGACTTAACATTCAAAGAGGATCCATGGCAACAATATTATATCAGTTCAACCAGAAAGCCAATCCACCAATAGACCTCTCTTGTTCGATGAAACAAATTATAATTATTAAAAAACTAGGATGAGGATTTACATCTAGGCTGTTAACTATGACCTTTGGAGGGTCATCATAAATGGACCTAAAAGGCCTACCAAAGTGGTTGAAGGGGTAACTGTCCCTAAACCTGAGAATGAATGGACAGAGGCTGATGTAAGAGAGATACAAAAAAATTCTAAGGCCACGAACCTATTATATTACTCTCTTGACCCTAATGAGTTTAACAGGATCTCCACATGTGACACTACCAAAGAGATATGAGATAGACTTGAGGTTATCCATGAAAGAACAAACCAAGTCAAAGAATCTAAAATAAGCATGCTTGTTCATAACTATAAATTATTTAAGATGAAGCATGATGAAACTATTTCTAAAGTGTTTACTTGATTCACTGATAATATAAATGAACTAAAATCTCTTAGTAAGGTATATACTAATGCAGAAATGGTGAGAAAAATTCTACGATGTATGCCAAAAAGTTAAGAAGCTAAGGTGACATGCCACGGGCCGAAACTCAGGGACCCGTAAACCAACCCCAAACCTTTCTCCTAAGGATCATCATTTACAACTTTTGTTTACCACAGAATTTAAGTTCTAATTATATATGAACTTCTCTTGAAACAACTATGTCCTTGCACAGGTAAAATTTACAACAAAGACTTGAAATCTCAAAAAAAAATTTCATTTGCAATCATAATATATTTGATTATAGTTCTCCATTTTGGTTTATGTACAACCATAATGCAAAAATATAAATAAACACAAAGTCTTCCCTCTAATCTTTCCCAAAGCATCCTCTGCCCATGGTATCGTCCCTGGTCTTCAAAACCTGAAATGTTTTGGTAAACATACGTGAGTCGAAGCTCGTAGAATATAGATTAACTTAGATGTAATGCATGATTTGTGAGGTGTGATGGGTGCAACCAGAATAAAAATGCACATTCCATAAATTTGTTATTTATTTTCACACACTCACCTACGCACGTCTAGTTATTCATTCATTAAGCCTTTTTCAACATATTCCTTTCTTTCACGTTTATTCTCGTTTCTCAGTTTTTCGTCAAAAACTAAATCACATTTTCATTACCTGATTAATCACAAAAACCATATCATAATTAATTTATCACAATTAATGAACTGATATCGGGTGCAGCTTATAGAAACCCCTCCCTATTATCCCAATAGGCTACACGAAGCTATTGGTTAATAGATAGCTCTATAACTCACCATGATACAACACCACGTTTCGGAGGCTAACCCGTGGGCACGTGACCCTATCTTGCGCAAGTTTTTGGTCTTTCACTGCGGACCCACCAGGCCAACTTAATCCACATTAATCCATACGGTTCATCATTTGTTCATTTTTCACAAAAGTCCGGGAGTCCAACCCATAACTGGTTCCTCTCCCCAAATATTTTCTCATAATACCTTTTTTCAATTTTTACATTTCAACTTCTCATTTCATTTCCAATCAAGTCTTATTTTAACATTCCATTCTTTCTTTCAATTCAAATGCCATCATAAATTTCAACACATAATTTCTCATAATCACATTCCAATTATCAACTCCATGAAATGCCAACGCATAATTAACTCACACATGATCATGTCATTTGAAACAAACAGAATGCACCCATCATATACATATACATGTATATACAAGTTAAAATCCATATTTTCTCTCTAAAACATAAACCCTTAAATGATAATCATGGCACTACAACGTCTAGAAATTTCCACACCCATACTAGCTCTCAAGACCTTAGTCACATATCAAAATCTATTTTTATCGCAAACACCACCCATCGGTATGATACTAGCATCCTAACCCAAGTGTAGTAAGATAGGTAAAACCATAACCCAAGGGATAAGAAATTTGATAAAAAGGTTTAATAATGATGAAAATATCCGTTTTAAAAACATTTGTCCAAAAACGGGTGAAAATGGTTAAGAAAATTTGACATACTCTCACTATTTTAATCATAACTTTTTCTACAAAATGAAATTTTTGTGAAAGTAGTCTTCTTGGAAAGAGAACTTCTGGGACCTCGATTTGAGTACAAGAACGACCCAATTCGGAGTCCGAATGAGGGAGATATGATCGAACAAAGTTGGCCCTGCACAGTTAGTCCGCTTGAGCACACATCGGGCTCTCGAACGCCCAACTCTCTGCCAGTTGAGCGCTCGAGCGAACAGGGCTCCGCTTGAGCGCGCTGTCGGCCGAGAAAACCCTAGATTTGCCCATGTTTTGAGTTTTTAACTTCAAAACCCTTAATCCTTCATCTAATAGGTCTCAAATCTCAATTTCCACCATAAAAGCATTAGATTCAAACTTCATAATCCCTTTTTATGCGATGATTTCACAAAATCGTGGTTTATCATTTATCAAAACTCAAATTTTTGTGAGAATCGAACTCAATCCACACATTACGCTATCATCCCTTCTAGTCATGCATAAATTCTATTAAATTTTACTCATAGAAGAAGTTATCAACTCAAATCATCACAAACATATGAGAGAATCTAGATCCTATCTCAGATTTGCTCAAAAGCTTGAAATTCCTCAAATTTCTCCCTCCTAGGGTTTGGATCTTGAGAGATCTTGGTTTCTTGATGCTCCATCTCCCACCTCGTTTCTCCAAAGCTCAATTTCCATCATTGGTGGCTCTCAATCTTGCTTCAACCGTTCAATTTTTATGGTGGAGGACTAGGGTTTCTCATATGGGTTTGGTTTTCACTCTCTCTAAGAGGAAGAAGAAGAGAAGGGAAGAGGAGAGGTGGGCAACGTAGTTGTGTGTCCCTCATGTGGCTAATGTGTGTGTGTGTATATATATATATAAACCCGACCCCAAAATCTCTCCAACGTTCGAAAATATTCTGAACATCTCCCGATAGTCCGCTCGAGCAGACCCCCACCGATCGAGCGGTGACCCCTAAACAGAATTCTGCGAAACTTACTTAAATTTTCACTCAATCCTCCAACTTTGTTCACATTTTAATATTTGAATCTCTCCACTAACACAACCATAATAATATCATTCATCACCGTGTACTTTAATTTCACCTTCACATATTAATTCAACCTTTAACGAGAAAAAATTTAATAGCCCCCATGCCCAAATTTATTTTGGTCTCTTTTCTTACCTAAATTATGAAAAATAAAATAAATATGTACTGGGTCTTTACAACTTTCCCCCCTTTGGGAATTTCATCCCCGAAATTCATCTTCAGTCACACCAAAGCTTTCTTCAATCTTAATATATGTTCTCATACTTCACTTGTCGTTCGAACTACGTAGCATCTTTCTTAGTCCATAATCCTGATTGTTCTTTCGAAACGATATAACTCAAGGATGCTAACATGTCTGTAGTCCCGAAATTGTCACACTACCATTAGGCTTTATTTTCGAACACCATTATTTCACAATTTGGAGAAATTATTCATATTCAATGAATTTTACTCATACCGGGTTTGATCAATCTTAAACGGTTCATCGTTTAACACAATACCAATTCATACCCGGAATTAACACCAGAGCTAGAATCAACCACTTCCTCATTGACTACTGACTATCCATCTATGATCACCATCTCACATCACATACATGCTCCTTAAGACTAAACATTCTTAACTGTAGCATTATACATCGTAGGTCTTACTACTGTTAAGATTCTCCCATCTTCGTCAACTCATAGCCAAACTCATAGCTGTAAACTGAGGACTACTCCTCCAACCCAAACACATGTTGCCAAACTCGGGCACTGGTCACTTGGGTTACGCATATTACCCCCAAAATTGCTCGTACCTTTACAGTCAACTAATTACCACAAATTTAAAACCATATTAATATTTGCACTACATCACTCTAGCCCTTCAACCATCAAAATGAAGCCAACACTGCAACCTGAACTTCGTGAGCCACTAGGATTGAGCACCCCACGAGTTAAAAATCCCATACAAATTGAATCACATCCATACACACACCCATCGGTCTTTTAAGTCTACCATGCCCCAGATTAAACAATTATAACCATCCACACTTGCATGGCCCCCCACTCATTGTCACTATCATGTGCATTCGCATCTTCCCTTCAAATGGTCGAACCACTCTTCACATTTTTTAGAATTCCTGGTAATCCCAAGTCCCACATTGAACACAAATTCAGATTTATAAGAGCCTATCAAAAACATACCACGCGAATATCCCAGCCGCAAGGTTCCAACAAATTTCTTACTTTTTTGGGAGCAAGAGACACAACCGTACCCACATAACCCAGAACAAGCTGCGTACGACGGTTAACGATTTACAGTGGATCATTGTAGATAAAACTCTACGTCTCAACACTAGTTTCCTTGTCCACAAGACAGACAATCCTGTTCTACCAACTCAATCTCAGAGAGAACGTAACTCTACGCACTTATATTCACTCAATAAAGCAAACAAACTCCATTTAGAAAACCCACGAGGAACTTAGTCTTCTGAACACCCATTTTGGCAGTATCCATGTCATAGGTACACACTCAAGGGTCGCAACACGAACACCAATCCACTGAGACTCCCACTTTCCCTAAAATAACTAGAAACTATGGCCCAACCTCAACGTACTCCCAATACCCACCAACACTTGGTCTTCACAAAATCCTATATATCTCACCTTGAGGTCGCC
>JAOTRH010198532.1:0-11333 GCA_034768845.1 Heliamphora exappendiculata | reverse complement strand
TTTCTTATTAATATACCAGGGATCCATAATAAAATACATAAAAAGCATGAATTTTCAGTATACATTCCCAGTAACCCAGTCACGACGCACACAATCGTGCCACAACACCTAAAACCAACCATGCACGTCACACCAGAGGACGGCACCACACAACTTCCGGGGTCACCACGTAACCCCCGAAACCATAACACCACCAACCGAACCCCAAAAGGGATCCAAAGATATTTGAATCAACTAATTCCCATAAATTAATCAATTGAATACCAAAGGACATCCAATGGAAACCAAAACCCAACCACCAAACCATCAACACACACCCCAGCACTTCAGTCGACCGAACCAAGCCCCCAGACGACTGAAGACCACTCTGAAAGGCCAAAAATGCCTCAACGCACGGTTTAGTCAACCGAACCCCAAAACCATGATCCAGTCGACTGCATCTATGAGTTGAGTCGACCGAACTCACCCCAAAATCGTATTTTCAAGCTATGAATTTAGCCCTCCAAACCCCTAATCAAAGCCTCTAAGCTCTGATTCAACACCCTCAAAGATCCACACGCCTAAGCCTAACACCAAGACCACGAAAGAAACTCTCGCTACCCGATTCCATCCTCAAAAACCGAAAAAAGTAGGTTTTAAGCCCAAAACCCAACTTTGATACAAAATCAGATCTACTGAGATCTAACCGTTAAAAATACACATTTACACGTAGCACCCATATACAGTAGTAGGGTCTAAAATCCTATCTCGGTGAGTTAAAAACTCGACGCCTCGAACCACGTGTAAAATTGAGCTTCGCCAGAATCAGAATCTGACCGGATAGTTGCATAGCCCACTGTGCCAAAAGTAAGGATCCGCTGTAGGATCGTTGAAAACCGAGTCCCGGGCCTCTGAGAACTTAGAGAGAAGGCAGACAGAAAATGAAAAACTTGCTAGAGAAATTTTAAAAAATATTTTTATGAAAATATCTAACTCCAGATATTTATAGGCCTCTAAAATATTTTTTTTTTGATTTTTTGAAATTCGCACCGTAATACTCCACGGCCCCCAGAACCTTACCCACATGCATCTCTACCCTCAAACATGCATCAAAAGCATATTAAACGTGCTGCAACGAAAACACATAACGCGCGTTAAAAAACGCCAAAAAAGAAAATGGGTGAGGGTCTCATAAGTTTTTAAAAAATAAATTTTGTAACTAGAAATAGGCTTGTGATGTATGTGTAAGACCTATGGGAGGTTAGGACCACTAGAAACCCATGCATGCATGACAATATGTATATAAAAATGGGATTGATTATTTTGGGTGTAAAATTAGCCAGGCATGGGGTGGTTTTTAGGCTACCATTTTGAATTTTGTTATATTATATTACTTTATTGTATATTTAATGATATATATACTACATTGTTAAAAAATTGTATCCAAAAATTAACTTAATGTATATTTTTAACTATGAAAATTAAAAATTTGAATTAATATAATAATTTTAGGTATTGTACTTAATTTTTACATCTTTGTTTAATTATAGCATTATTTAGTTGTGGTGGTTGAGTTAAATTTTGATTTTTGTATAATTTTGTAACTTGAAGTATATTTTTAATTACTTTTATACTAGTTTTAATTTAATTTGATGAATTTAGATTTTAAAACTCAATTTAATAATTTAATATTATTTTATCATTATTTATTTATTTATATGTTGTATTAAGTCTCTTTATATTAATATACAGATTGGCTCAAAATTATATTATTAAATTAGATTGTTACTTTTGATTATAATATTAGATTACTTGTAAAGATTTATACATACACATATACATATGTATAATAAGCTGTCTTTTTGTTCATTTAGTTATTTTATGCACTAAAGTCGCTTTTTTTTATTATTATATACTAAAGTAACTTTTTCTTTTTGTTTCTCAATTATTTTATTAAGTTGTAGAGAAGAGTATAATTATATATACATATCCCCTACATATATATACCTATACATTTATAGTGTTATTTTTTATTATTTTAATGAGAATTGAGTGTTGTAGGGATTTAATATTTTGTTGATTATTATATTATTACATAGGTTTAATTATTTATTGATTATTATATTAGGTGTATCGTAGAGAATCTTTTATTATATGTATATAGATATTTTTGTATATAATAAGGTTGTGTTAGAGATTGTGATTGTATTGTAGAGATTTGACATTATTGATTGCGTTGTTGAGATCCTTTTATATGTATACTTTTATCTATAAAATTTTGTTGGAGGATGTGTGTGATTTAGTGGTGGAATTATTATTTTGTAATTTAATATTTTATATACTATTATTATTTTAAACTTTATGATTGCTATTATTTTTTTTAACATATATTATATTATTTGGCTATTTATTTATTCTCTATTATTCTTATTATTTAATACTATTTTATTATATATATATATATATATTGCAAGTCTTGAAAATATAATTATTTTATTTTTGAAAATTAAAATTTGATTTGATTTGAGATATTATATTTTATCTTATTAAAATAAAGTTGGCACATACCCCTAAATGCACTCACACACATGTCATATATGTATTTAGTATATATATACATTAATTAATGTTGGTTGTAGAGAATTATGGGTAAAAAATATCTCAGAAATTTTTGTGAAATTTTAAAGACTTAAGGGACTAGTGTGTAATTATTAGTAATAAGAGTTTTAGGAACTCTTTAATGTAATCTGGATGAGGATTTAAGTGGCTTCTTACGACATTAATAACTTACTATGAATTTTAGTGTCTTATGATAAAAGTATAGTTATTTTAAAGACTTGGGGTCAAAATGTGATTAATGAAAGTCACAGGGTTTAGGCCTTTGAGTATAAGTTTGTTTTTACGTTGAGGCTTGGGTTTAATTTTCTTATTCTTTGGATTTGTGAGTTGGATTTTGCTGTAGTAGGACAACACATGTAGATTATTGAGATTGAAAGGTTACGAGGTCAGATCAGCATTTCTTAAAAAGAGTTTGGGGCTCAGAGTTTTATTTCTAAATTTAGCTTTTTTAGGGTTTTAAGTGAGTGTTTTTAGGGTAACTTAATGATCTTCGAGGTTAGAGGGTTGTCTTTTTGGGGTAGAGTTTTTGATTCTCAGAGTTTGATTTTTAGGTTTTAATCATGTTAAGATTTTAATCTTACTATGATCTAAGATCCTATCAATTTACCGTTACTAATCTTATGATTTATATATAAAAGCTATCTTTTTATCTTTGCATTATTATACATAAAGTAACTTTTCACTTTTTTTTAGCTTTTTGAATATTTTAATGGGTTGGAGTTGTAGTCTATTATATATATAACTTGTGTTGGGGATTGTGTGAGTGTGTAAATTTAACATTGTTTTATCTTTTATTATTTTTTGGTTTAATTTCACAATTGTTATTGTTTTTAATTGTCGTTATCATTGCTATGGTTATTATGGTTATTATTATTATTTCGTTTAATATAATTATTTATATATTTTTTTGACGTAAATTGAATAATTCCTAATGTCGCGTGATCTTGGAAATTCTAGATGGGTAGACTACTGTTGCTAATATTATTCTTAAAGAGTAGGTTCTTACATGGGTCAGGCTCGTATTTCTGAAGTTTGAAAATATGAAACATGTTATGCACATATGATAGCCGAGGAGGGAAAACCAGGTGGTAAACCACCTCTTCAATCATTTTCAGGAATTAAAATGGCCCAATAAAATGCGGCAACAACTTCCCGCGATGGCTAAACCTCATCAAACCTCGGCGCAATGAAACTTTCAAAAACACATGGTCCTCTGCCCCAAACTCCAAAGGCCTCCTCCTCCCATCGGCGTAATTCTTTTGGTGACTCTAAGCTATAACTAAGTGTTAGCGAATCATAGTGATCTTCTCTATCATTTCTCACACCAAGTCGGGTCTCAAAGTTGCGGTCTCTCCCACATCTGTCCAACATACCAGCGGCCTACACGGCTTGCCATACAAGGCCTCAAAGGGTGCCATCCCAATGTTAGACTAATAGCTGTTGTTATACGCAAACTCTGCTAATGGTAAATGATCTTTCCAAGAACCCCAATAATTGAGCACACAAGTTCGCTGCATATCCTCCGGAATCTGTATAGTTTGCTTGAATTGACCGTCCATTTGAGGATGAAAAGTAATGCTAAAAAGCAAGCTTGTCCCCAAAGTTACCTGAAGACTGCTAAAAGCACCATGTGAAGCGTGGGTCTTGATAAAAAACAATAGATACTGGCACTCCGTGTAATCGAATAATCTCATTGACATATAACCTACTCACTTTGTCCACAGAGTCCTTAACTCGAATGGGAAGAAAATTTTCGAACTTCGTCAGTCGGTCAACCACAACCCAGATAGCATCATGCCCCTTAGGCGATCTAGGAAGTCCAAATACCAAATTCATCGTGATATTTTTCCACTTCCACTCTAACACTACCAATGGCTATAGCAATCTTGCTAGCCTCTGGTGCTCTGTCTTCACTTTCTAGCAAGTTAGGCATCGAGAAACAAACTGAACTATGTCCATCTTCATTCCATTCCACCAAAATTGTCAATGCAAATCATGATACATGTTGGTGCCTTTCGGGTGCATTGCAAGACGAGAATGGTAAAAATCACGTAGTACATCGGCACGGCATGACTATCACGACCTGAATCCCTAGTCTGTGAACTAAATCCCAAGTCATACCAAGAAGGAACTATGTCCATCGATAACTTTCCAAAACATCAATATATACGCTACAATATGACGCAAGAAAAAGTTTTCTTTTCATTTATGCATTCAAATGATTCAAACTAAGTAAACGAAGTCTCAAAAGTTTATTTACAAAACCACTTAAGTATATGTGATAACATATATTCAACATTAGGCCTTTGTATCAATTACATTCATTTTCTTGATTTTATGTACAAACATTTAAAATATATATATACTAGATCCTTTCTCTAGTCTTTTTTGTAATGCATCCTTCGTTTTGGTATCACCTCTGATCATCGGAACCTGAAATGGTTTATTACACATACATGAGCCGAATCTCGTATGATAAAGACTAACTCAAAGGTTATATATAATTTGTGAGGTGTGATGGGTGCAACCGAAGTAAACATGCAAGTTTCACTAATTCATTATTTTTCCACACGCACACACCTACGCACGCCAATTTATCCCATCTTTTTATTCATTTGTTATAATATCAACTATTTATTTCATTATTCTCATTCATTGAGTCTTTTTTTTTTCAAAACATTTGGTTCTTTTTCGTTAACCATATTACTTTCTCATTACCTAGTTTCTCACAAAACCGTATCCCAGTCATATTCATATTACTTTCTTATTACCCAGTTTCTCACATACCGTATTACAACCAATGAATCGGCGTCGGACGCAGCTTATAGAAATATCGTCCCATTTTCCCCAACAGGCTACGTGAAGCCGTTGTGGAATGGGTCGTTCTATAACTCATCTCGACACAACTACCACATTTCGAGGCTAACCCGTGGGCATGCGATCCCCATCTTACGCAAGTTTTTGATCTTTCACCGTAGAGCTGTTCAAGCCCAACTTAATTCACATCAATCCATACTCGGTTTATTATTCGTTAATTACACTCGTTTTTCATAATCTAGGAGTCCAACCCCACAACCGGATCCTCTTCCAATTATTTTCACATATAGTCATTTTGATTCCAATGTCAAATTTCCCATTTCACTTTCACATCACGCTTCGTTTTAGTATTCAAGTTCTCTTTCAAGTCACATGTATCATAAACTTCAATACACAATTTCTCATAATTCATATTTCTTTCATCAATTTCATAAGATACCAACAACATAAGATTAATTCAATCGAGCTCATGTCGGTTGAAGAAAATGGAATACACTAATCATATGGATATATACAAGTTTAAAACCCATATTTCCCCTATAAAAGTTAAGATTTTAAATGATGACCATGTCTTATCATTACCCTTAAATACCCATTCTTGTTCTTTCAAAACCATCATTATATGTAGAAAATTCGCTTTCATCGTAAAATCCAACTAACCGGCCCAACACAAGCATCCCAACCCAAATATATTTATGTAGGTGTATCAATAGCCCAAGGGACAATAAATTTGATAAAAAGTCCAATTATGAAGAAAAATAACCTTACATGTAGAACCACCAGAAGGAATAAAATTCATTGGATGCAAGTGGATCTACAAGAGGAAGAGATGAGCTGACGGGAAGGTTAATACTTTCAAAGCTAGACTTGTTGCAAAAGGGCTCACTTAGAAAGAATGGATCGATTATGAGGAAACCTTATCGCCGATAGCTATACTTAAGTCTATCCGAATTCTCTTATCCATTGCAGCTCATTTCAATTATAAAATTTGGCAAATAAATGTCAAGATAGCTTTTCTTAACGAAAGTCCTGACGAGTGTATCTATATGGTACAACCAGACAGTTTCATAACAAAAGGCTAGGAGAACATGCTGTGTAACTTTAAGAGATCTATTTATGAACTTAAGCAGGCATCAAGGTTTTGGAATGCTCGGTTTGATCAAGTCATAAAGTCTTATGATTTTGATCAAAGTCTAAATGAGTCCTGTATGTACAAAAAGTATGACGTTAGTGTGGTGGTCTTTCTAGTACTTTATGTAGATAATATCTTATTCATCGAAAATGATGTGGGGGTGTTGTCTTCGAAAAAAATATGATTATCTAGGCAATTCAATATGAAGGACTTGGGAGAAACCAGCCACATACTTGGGATCAAGCTGTTGTGAGATCAAAAATAAAAGATGTTTAGCTTATCACAAGCAAAGTATATCAATGACATCCTTACTCATTTTAGCATAGAGGATTCTATAAAAAGATTTTTCCCTTTCAGGAATGGAATCACTTTATCTAAGGATCAATGTCCTAAGATACCTGATGAGATAGAGAAGATGGAGCGAATCCTTATGCTTCGGCAGTAGGAAGCCTAATGTATACTATGCTTTGTACTAGACCCGACATCTACTTTGTCGTTGGCATGGTTAGCAGATATTAGTCTAACTTAGGGCAGGAATATTGAAATGCGATAAAGAATATAATTAAGTACTTGTAAAGGACTAAGGATTATATGTTGATTTATCACGCAGATAGTTTAGTACCTTTGGGGTACACAAACTCGGACTTCCAATCAGACAAAGATTCCCGTAAGTCTACCTCAGAATATGTGTTTATCTTAGGCAGTAGAGTTATAAGTTAGAGGAGAATCAAGCAGTCTTGCATTACTGATTCCACCATGGAGGCCAAGTACGTGGCAGCTTTTGAAGCAGCCAAGGAAGTCATTTAGCTTAAGAACTTCTTGTTGGATCTAGATGTGGTGCATTCAGTTCAGCCGGCTATTACACTTTATTGTGATAATAGTATACCGATTGCAAATTCGAAGGAGTTAAGATTCCAAAAGAAAGAAAAGCACATTGAGCATAAGTATCACCTAATATGAGAAATTGTACAAAGGGTGATGCTGCTGTGAACAAAATTGCATCAGAGGATAACTTTGTCAATCTTGCCATGCCCCAAACATCCGAGTCACGCGAAAGCCCACCAAGACACCCATTTAAGGAAAATAAGTTTCATAGTAGATAAACAAAATACAATATTTGGATAAAAGATTCCCATGTTTATCTTTCATAAACTATAATCATGTAATCTCATACATGGATAAGTATATTGCCAAAAAAGCGTACAAAATCAACATAAACAGGCATCACATGTGTAAGTACATGTCTCAAAAGGAAAAACTACAGCAAGTCTTTCATCACCTCTGCAACTAGGTCAACTCCTCTCGCTCACCTGAAAAAGGTTTTAGAGCAAAAATCCCACACCGTAAGCCGAAGTCCAATAGAAAATAAACTGTAAATTATAATATAGGTCATGCAATCATATGGTGGGGCGAGCTCAACCACAAAAGCCAAACAGGTTTTTCTCACAAAACCAATAATTTTTTTTATCCTTGAAATAATGCATATAATCCTGACAGATATCATGCCACAATTAAGAAAAAGCAGTAAAACACAACGTTCTCGACTCGGGACACGCAGCCGAGGAGACACAATAAATGAAATCCTATGTACCGACTATGCCACATAGATAAAGGCAATAACTATAAACTCTCATCCATTACCCTGGACCGGTAGGCCTAGTAATGACAAGTTCTATACGGAGTCATGACAACGACGCCATTCACTGAGGTAACCGAACCACTCAATTTACGGAAGATAAGCAAAGGTACAGAGCACCTACTACTTAATTTATGGGACCTGAGCCCGAGGATACAAAGAACCCACACATACTCAATTTACGGGGACTAACCCAAAGGTACAGAACACCTAAGCTGTGCACGTTTTTGAACTTACACCGATGAGCAATGGAAGCCCAACTGAACAATACCCACTGTCACGGTACATCTAAGGAGAATATTTTAAAATCAACCCGCAAAATAGATATACAACACATGTATATAAGGAGATCCAATCCATGAACTATGGAGATCAAACAACATATGTAAAATCATGTTTTCACCCAAAACGTTTTAGAAGTCGAGACTCAAACCCAAGACTAGCTCCAAACCTCCAAACCCTCCGTTTTCAAAATAACCTTTTGAAAACTATGAACATCTATAAAAAAAACTCCCAAAGAACAAGAAATTTGATAAAAAGTTTCAATAAGGATGAAAATAAGCTTTTCTAAGACATTTGGCCATAAACAGATGAAAAACGGTTAAATTTTTTTGGCATACTATAGATCAGTAGTTGGTTCATGGATGCGTAGACCACGATGCTGATACTACAGATCAGTAGTTGGTTTATCAAAAATCAATCCTCGAGCCCCCGAGAAGTTAGAGAGAATGTAGAACTTTTGGTGAGTCTCAAAGCTAGAGAGAGGAAGAGAAAGATATTTTGAACAAAATATATAAGGAAAAATATTTATAGGCAAAATATCTCAAAAATATCTTCTTTTTTTTTAATTTTTGAAATTTGCACAGCAACACCCTACAACCCCAGGAACCAACCTCGCATGCTCAGATAAACATAAACACGCCTCAAAATGAATAAATCATACATCATAGAAATATATATGCAAAACACATCATATATATATAAGTCTCAAAAAGAGACGGGTCCGGGTTTCCCAACTCTCCCCCCCTTAAGGAATTTTGCCCCCAAAATTCACTACAAGGTCACAAAGGAAAAAGTTTCAGGTATCTCACATGCATCCCCGACTCCAGCTCCCATGTAGCTTCTTCAACCCCATGATGAAGCCATAAGACCTTGACATAAGCAATGGTTCTGCCTCGCAACACTTGCTCCTTCGTATCAAGAATCTTCACCGGACGCTCCTCATAAGTGGCATCTTTGTTAACTCGCAGCTCAGCCTAATATAACACATGTGACGGATCGGGCTCGTACCTCCGAAGCATAGAAACATGGAACACGTCTTGCACAGATGCTAACTGAGGTGGCAAGGCCAGTCGGTAAGCAATTCCCCAACCCTGTCGAGGATCTCAAATGGTCCAATGAAGCGTGGTGAAAGCTTCCCGCTACGACCAAATCTCATCAAACCTCTACGTGGTTAGACCTTCAGGAACATGTGATCCCCCACTGCAAACTCCAAAGGTTGTCTCCTCTGATCTGCATAACTCTTTTGGCAGCTCTGTGCCGTCAGTATGCGTTGGTGAGTTGCTATAACCTTCTCCGTCGTCTCCCGTACCATGTCTGGTCCCAAGACTGTGGTCTCTCCCACATCTGTCCAACACACGGGTGATCTACACGGTTTACCATTTAAAGCCTCATACGGTGCCATCCCAATACTGGACTGATAGCTGTTGTTGTATGTAAATTATGCTAAAGGTAAATGATCCCCCCACGAACCTCTGAAATCAAGGATGTAAGCTCTCAGCATATCCTCCAGAATCTGTATAGTCTTCTCAGACTAACCCTCCGTCTAGGGGTGAAAAGCAGTACTGAACATCAAGTTTGTCCCTAAAGCCTTCTGAAGACTTTGCCAAAAGCGCGATGTGCAGACTTTGTCAACCTATCGACCACAACCCATACGCATCGTGTCCCCAAGGTGACCGAGGAAGTCCTGACACAAAGTCCATTGTGACATGCTCCCACTTCCACTCTGATATAGGCAAGGACTGTAGCAACCCTGCAGGTCTCTGGTGTTCTTCCTTTACCTGTTGACAGGTGAGGCATCGGGAAACAAATGGAATCACATCTCACTTCATCCCTGTCCAATAGAACTGACGGCGTAAGTCTTGGTACATCTTCGTGCCTCCAGGATGCACGACAAGACGAGAATGATGGCACTCATGTAATAACTCAGCTCGGCATAACTCTGGCACAAATAACCTGCCTGCCAACCTCAAACTCTGATTAGAACCCACAATCCATCCTACTGTATCCTCGCCACTAGCAACGCGATCTCGTATCATCTGAGCCTCCTGGTCTGCCTGCTGGACCTCTAGGACACGTGCTATCAACGCTGGTCGAGTAACTACAGAAAATAAGGTGGCACCCGTTGCAATCTCCCTGAGGCAAAGATCAAACCCTCCAACGTCTGCTAGCATATGCCACTCACGTATAGCCACAGAGGCTAACGACCCGTGAGATCTCCTACTGAGCGCGTCAGCCACCACGTTGCCTTCCCCTGGGTGATACTGCAAATCAAAATTGTAGTCCTCTAACAACTCCATCCATCGTCGCTGGCGCAAGTTCAGGTCCTTTTGCGAAAATAAGTATTTTAAGCTCTTTTGATCGGAGAAAACCTAAAAATGCTCACCATACAGATAGTGACGCCATGTCTTCAAGGCGAAGACCACAGCTACCAACTCCAAATCGTGTGTAGGATAGTTCCGCTCATGTGTCTTCAACTGTCGAGAACCGTAGGCAACAACTTTACCCTCCTGCATCAGAACACATCTAAGACCGTCATGTGATGCATCACAGTACACAGTATACCCTAAGCCTTGCTCTGGAATGATCAATACTGGCAGACTGGTCAACCTCGTCTTCAGCTCCTAAAAAGTTGACTCACAAGAATCACTCCACACAAACACAATTCTCATCTGTGTCATACGCGTCATTGGTGCTGCAAGTCTCGCAAAGTCCTTCACGAACGGTCAGTAGTAGCCGACTAGACCCAAAAAATTGTGAATCTCAAAGACATTCTTTGGTCGCTCCCAACCTATCACAGCATCAGTCTTCGATAAATCCACAGCTACCCCATCTGTCGACACTACGTGTCCCAAAAACCTCACCTCAGTC
>JAOTRH010198500.1:0-11334 GCA_034768845.1 Heliamphora exappendiculata | reverse complement strand
TGAACTCCCGGCCCTAACTCAAATTATGTCTTGAGTTTTCAATTATCAAATGCACTGAATTCTCCCCACGTATAAGAGATGAATTCCTGATAAATAAATTAGGTTACTGACAACCCGATTTAATTATCCTCTTCTCCTCGCAACCGCACTGCTTATTCTTTTCATATGCCGGATCCAAAGATCCACTGTACAGATTTAGCATAATCAAACCTATAAGCAAAGCACACGAGGGAGAACTCTTCAACCTAAGTCGGATATGGTTTTCGTTAGCTGATTATCGATCATCGGACAAACAATGCCAGTACCCAACTTATCGGTATTGTTGATCTCATGGAAAAAATCTCAACCATTGATAACTCAAAATACTGTACACTATCTGAACATAATCAATTAATCACTTTGGGATTAAGAGTTCGTGTAATACGTGATAATACGGGATGTGGATCAATTCATATAGTTAGTATAGAATTGATCATCCTATTGATCCCGCACAATACACTCTAAGTGTACTAACAGATCGAGCTCGAACATCGAATTTTTAAAATTTAAATTTGACCTGTTTGACCTAGCCAAGACCAGCTACTATAACGATGTACTACAATTATACCAATTGAATGTCCGGGTCCATTGCGATTGTGAGCCTACCTGTATAATCTGTTAAAACCTATGACCCGATTTTTCGTGCAACATGCACTGAGTCAAATACTGGACAGAATATACGGATTATGCATTCATTCATCACAAATATAAATATGAAACTACGAATGCAAAAATATCTCAAATATTTCTCATTAATATGCCAGAGATCAAGAATAAAATACCTAAAAAGAATGGCTTTTCAGTATACATTCCTAATAGTGTATTGTAGAATATCTTGTCGTGAGTTTGTTAGACGATTTAGGAAATTTGCTTCTAGGCTCCGGCTCATGGCATTTATGCCACAGGTGAAGTAGAAGAACAGTTCGAGGGAGGCGCATTTGTTGAGGAAGGAGACTTTGAAGAAGGGAGAGTGTGGCAGGAGCAAGATAATCCCAACGACGCAGTTTGAAGACGTAAACTATTTACTTTTGATCTTTTGTTCAGTTTTCCACGGACATAATGTAACTTTTGTTAAGCTTTCTAGATGATTGTACATACTAAGTATTTTGAACAATTTTTGAATCGTTAATAATGTAATAGTTACCTTAAGTTTTTATGAACATTCGGCTAAAATATGTCCCTTATTTATAGTTATATATGTCCCGACATACCCGGGGAACGGGGTGTCACAAATTTCTTGCTTTCTCATTTCTGAATGTATGCAAAAAGAGTTTGAAATTAGTATGGTAGGTGAACTCAATTATTTTCTAGGTTTACAGATTAAACAGTCTAACGATGGGATCTTTATATCTCAGTTAAAATATGCTAAAAACATAGTTAAAAGATTTAATCTGGAAACTACAAAACTCATTTGAACCCCTATGAGTGTATCTGTGAAATTATCAAAAGATGAGAAAGACAAAAATGTTGATCAAACCATGTTCAGAAGCATGATAGGGAGTCTTTTGTATCTCACAGCTAGTAGGCCTGATATTGCTTTCAGTGTTGGTATTTGTGCTCGCTATCTGGCTAATCCTAAGGAATCACATTTAACTGTTGTTAAAAGTATTATTCGATATGTGAATTTCACTGTTGAATTTGGCATTTGATTTTTTCAAAGATACTAACTCAAGCATTACAGGTTTTCCTGATACTGACTGTGCTAGTTGTGCAGATTATAGAAAAAGTACATCAGGTGGTTGTTTCTATATTGGTAACAACTTGGTTTCGTGGCATAGTAAGAAACAGAATGCTATTTCTTTGTCTACTGCTGAGGCTGAGTACATAGCTGCTGGTAGTTGTTGTATTCAGTTATTTTGGATGAAACAAATTCTTTTAGATTATGGTCTTGTCCAAGAGTCTATGATTATCAACTGTGATAATACGAGTACAATTAATATTTCAAAGAATCCTGTTCAACACTCTAGGACTAAGCACATAGATATAAGGCATCACTTCATTCGTTAGTTAATCGAGGATAACTTCATCACTCTTGAATACATTGATACTAAAAGATAATTGGCGAATTTGTTTACAAAACCTCTAAAAGCACACTTTGTTTTGAGTTTCTCAAAAAATCAATTGGGATTGGCATTTTGAGTTAAAAAAAGGGGGGGGGGGCTTCTAATTTATTCATAAAGGATAATCTTGTTTGAAACATTGTAAGATACTATTTGAAGAATCATTTGTCGGAAAGCTATAAAAGATTTTGGTATTGAGAATCTTTGCAATATAGTTTCCGTGTTATGTTTATCATGTGTGATTAAATATGTATGTGACATACACTGGTTTGTTGTTGAAAGCCACTGCTTAATTGACCTCTACAGTAAATCAGCATGGACAGGGGCAGAGGAGGATGCAGATTGAGCAGATGGAACAAAAGTGAAGGTAGGAGGAGGAGGAGGAGCATGCGATGGACTAGGGAAACTGGAGAAGCCAGGGAAAACAGGTGGAACAAGAAGGGAGTCAAGATCAATGGGGATGGAGGAAATGTCTCGAGGAGCATGAGGAGGAGTTCTTACAGAGGAAGGGGTACCACGACGGGATGTGATCCACACACCATCAACATTTGCGATTTGCATATGCTTAAGTGTGGAACTGCCATATAGATCATGTTTAGAAAAGGCAACTGCCTTCTCCTCAGATAAATCAACACCAAAGTGTTTGAAAACTTTTGTTAGAAACATGGCATGGGGGAGTGAGGAATTTGATTTTTCATGAGATTGAAACATGCTAGAAGTAAAAAGAAAATCGAGATCAAGGGATTTCTTTTCCAAAATGTACCACATAACAAATACGTGCATATAGGTGATATCTCCAAATTTTTTCATTTGGAGTAAGAAAATGTGGTTCACCATATGATGAAGGATTCTAAATTCTGGTTTAAGAGTGTTGGCTTCCAAGGGTTTTGAGGGATCAACTTCCTCAACCTCAAAGATCTGTTTAACATCATCGTGGAAGGAAAAACCTTCAAGGTTAATATTTTTTTGTTTACATGATACAAATAGATCTCCCTCAGTAATGCTGAGTATTTCATCAAGAATACGAGGAGTCAAGTGAATATCAACACCATTAACCCAAGTGGTAATGGCGGTGAAGGAAATCAGGAAAATGTGCATGTGAGCATAAAAAAGTTTTACATGAGTAGGATAATGTGGGTCACAGGTTTGCAGTAACCTTTTCCAACCCAAATCGAAAAAACCATGTACCGAAACTCATCTCAATAGAGTTGAAGGAAACAAAATCAACAGAGCGACCAGGGATTACTTTTCGGTTTGCGAAAGACTGAAAGTAGACATTCTTGTATTTGATGGATCAAAACATCAATGCTTGAGTCATTCCAACCGCCGTTGCCGAGTCTGTCGTCGTCGTTGGAGCCATTATTTTCTTCTTCTTTGAAGCTCCAGGGTTTGACAACCCTCCTTCGCCAATCCATTTTGCCCCTTTTCCCATGATTTTTTGTGGCATTATGATGGAATTAGGGGATAGATTTGAGGAGTTGATGGAGATTGAGAAGAGGAGTCGACACTTTTTTCAAAAAGAGAGCAACAGCGGGAGACGAATGGTCTAGAAAAAGAGAGGGAAAAGATGTGATAGTTTGGGGACAGGTGCCTCTTTATATATGCGTTAAGATTTATGTCGACACAAATTACAATTGGTGTCGACACTTTGCTTCGAAAGTGTGGGTATCACAAACAGGAAGTGACGTCGACACATTTTCAACAGGTGTCGACACATTCGGCTATTTGGGTCAACACGATTAATATTTGTGTCGACACAAATTTACCGAGAGTTAGGGAACCAAAATGGTGTTGACACTGAATAGAAAGGGGTCGATACTTTTCACACAGTGCCACTTCTATACAGTTTTGTGTCAATACTATACACATTTGTGTCGATACTTTTTCAAATGGTATCGATACTTTTTCACATATAAGAAAGAATATCAAATGTTTTGAAAAGCAACGAAAAGACATGGTTAGTATGGCATATAAATCATGAAATGGGAGCACATAGCTGTTAGGATTGGTATACTGAAAACCATATTTTTAGTATTTAATTTAATTTTAATAAATTTAATTTTTTATTTTATGAGAATTTTTATGAGTAATGTATGCATATCATTTCTTTGTTATATATGGATGTCTAATATTCTGTATAGTATTTAATCTGGTGTGTAGAGTACAACTTACACACAGAAGACCAGATTTTAGATTCTTGCAAAATATAAGTTTTATATTCACTGTTTAGATGGAAATAGATATACCATCGGTACAATTGTGGCACAGAGTTTTAGTAGGCCTGTCTTGGTTATGGAGAACAGATAATAGCGTCGTCTATTGTTCCGACTCTCTGTGCCAGTACACTTTGTGTGTATTGAACGAGACATTTGGGGTAATTAATTTAGTACTGACTACTGACTATATAAATTAATTCACACCCCAAGATTATTATGAATAGTGTTTATCCTCTTAATCCAGAAATAATTATTGATTTGTGTATATTTAATATTCGTTGTTTTGATTCATTAGAGGGTGCGATTTTATACGGGTCTATATTTCTGGTGAGTTGGATAGCGGTATTATTTATATGGCAAATATTAATTATTAACGAAATTTACGTCCCAAATAATCGGAATTGACGATACCCCCTTAAGGATGCTTATAGGTTTTGACCGGATCAAACTCAACAGGTGAATTTAATTATCCGGCGGTCAAATAAGTTAAACGAAAGGATTTAAGAAATATCAAGATGCCGATTAAATTAAATTGTCAGTAATTAAATTTAATTAACGGGTATCGAGAATCTTAACGTAAGGAAAAATTATAAACATTTAATAACAAGAGCTCAGTGCTATAAGATCTTGAGATTATGGGTCAGAATGCAATTACAGTTCTTTAGTCGTGTGAACTGTAATTCAGTATTTTATAAAAATTACAAAAATCGCTACTAGTTCTTCATAATTGCAAATGCCGCTATGCGTCTTTCTTTAATTGCAGAAATCACTGGTAGGTGTTTGTGTTCCACTTGATGTCTTGTTCATAATTACTCTCCAGATCCCTACTGTATCCCTATATATACGCGGGTAGACTAAACCTATTTCAGATTGATAGAATTGATAGTTCAGATATCTCATATATTATTATGAAATTATTTTTGTCTTTCAAAATTTAAATATATTGAGATTCTGCCAGTACAAGTTCTCGGATGATCGTAACCCACACTATGATCGAGGATCGCGTAAGGGAATAAAGTAGAAGATCTGACTGGAGTTTCAACTCGAAATCAAGTCGTAGTTGAAGATTCGATCTAAAAGAGGTATTCTTCTAAATTAACTTTGGTTGTACGGATTTTATTTTGATCGTTCTTCGTCAAAAGTTTTATCTAGAATTTGTTTCGGCGTTTACCCGTCCAGTTAATTTTTTACCGATAATTGTTTTTCAAAAATAATGATCTTAGCAGTTTTGCCTCCAACAAATTGGTATTAGAGCCAGGTTTGTTTTTGTTTACGGTTATCAGGGTCGGGTAATTTTAGAATTGTTACTAACTTTGTTTTGCAGACGTTCTAATCCCGATTTTATAATTATTTATTATTTTTATGTTTGATATAATACGTGGATGATAATTTAATTTTTTTTAATCACGGGAATTGACCGTAATAGATTGATTGATTGTGAACTCTACGGATATATAGAATAAATGTAAATATTATTATTTTTTAGTGTCTAATTTTTTGTCTTGATTTTATATAATAAAAAATAATAATAAGAAGGATGAAAAACAAAAGAAGAACACACGGCAAGCGCAAAAGAATGGCTGCGGCTTTTGAAGCAAAAAGCCGCCGGATTCCATAACTCTGCGGTGGTTTTTCATCTAAATAAAGCAAACAGTGTTGAAGCTTTTTTCCAAACAAGCAAACAGGCGCAATTCGTTTAGGTGGTTTTCAAAACCAAGAAACACTTTTCCAGCACAGAACCGGATTCCAAGACAATGGTGCAATGATTTCCAGGCGGCGCAATAAGCTGCTGCGGCGACTGTGGGTTTTTCAAGAAAAAAAAAACCGGTTCCCAAACAGCGCCTTACAAAAGCGCAAGAACCTCAGCGTCCAAAGCGCCAGGCTGGCGCTTTCCCAGGCAATCTCGGTGCAATCCAAAATTCCCAGGTGCCCAAACCACAAACAGCAGTGCCGAACTGAAGCAAAGTAGTATTCCCAAGCCAAACACGCAACAGTGCTATTGGTTGGCTCAACAGTGCTATTGATTGGTTCCACTGTTTTGGAACAGTTTTGGGAAACCTATTTGATGGAGGTTTTAATTCCGATAAAGTGGAGAAGAAGTGGTTTTTCAGTCCAAACAGGCGAACGGATTCCAAGCAGTGGTCTCCAAACAAACGCAAGGAGCAGCGGCGCACAAGCAAAGCTGCATTTTTTCAATTCCAGCTTAATTTCCGCCGGAATTCCAGCCAGTTTTTCAATGCTGCGATTTTGTTTGGAATTGTGTTCGGAGATCCTTATGATTGATATGTTTTATCAAGATAATATCAAATAATCTTAACACTATATTAAGGAGTTTTGATGCATGCGGGAGACTGGAAGTTTATCTTTTATGAACAAGATACTGAAACTTTTTAGAGTTTTGAATCGGATCATAAAATCGAAATAATTTTTATTTATCCTGTATTTAATTTATTTTTTTTATATTTTAATTTCGTAGATGATAATTATTGATTTTATTTATCCTGGTAGTTTAATTAATTTGAATATTCGATTTTAATTAAAATATTTTCTAATTAAAAATTAAATTAAGTTTTTTTTAATTAATTAATTTTAATTAAATAGAAAAACTTTAGATATTTTATTTTTGACAAAATATCACGTTTAAGATGATTTTTTTTAAATCAGCTATCTTGGAAAAACGAAAAAATTAATTTCGAATTTTGAATTAATTAAATAAAAAAATATTTAATCAAAATAAATTATTATTTTTCAAAAAATATAAAATATAAAATAAAATAAATAAATGCCTTTAATCACTACCTTACCTAAAAAGCTGAAGGAAAAACTGTGCATTTATTAAATGTTATTTGTTACGTATTTTAACACGAAAAGATGGTTTGATAAATCAGAATCTTTGTAATCGTATACACGGAAAGATATTTGATTCTTTCAGATCGTGTAACTTTCGAAAGATGGTTTGATAAATCAAAATCTTTAGAATCGTATACACGGAAAGATATTTGATTCTTTCAGATCATTTGACTTTCGAAAGATAGTTTCATAAATTAGAATTTTAGGAATCGTGTACACGAAAAGATGTTTGATTCTTTCAGATCGTGTGATTTTCAAAATTAATAAATTTATTTTAATTAAACGGATTTTTTATACCCCTCAAAAATATTTTAAAAATCAAAGTGGCAGAGGAAATTTATTCACAGATAAATTCCGCGATCTCCATCACCAGTTTGTAGACGATCCAATTAAACCATGTGTATTGGCAGTAAGACCTTCCTCCCTATCGAACAGATTAATTGCAGTATCGCCAGTACCAACATCCTTTAGGGATAATTCTGGATAATTGTTAGTGTGGATCACTTTTCCATCTGAATGGTTCATTGCGAAGCGATTGATTTGAGATTAGGTGATTATTAACACTTAACTGTATATAATAATATCATCTCCATCTCAGTCACTGCTATTATATGTTGGACCGAAACTATGTCAGCAATTTAATTTTATTTGGCATGGTGAGTTGCCTAGATAGTAAAATTAAAAGGAATTGGCATGTCTGGTCTTATGATGGATAGTAGACGTCCACCCATCGTGGCTCACTATTCACAGGTTACCAAGCTGCTGGCGAATTAATTTTAAAATGGTAGAGAGAACCAAATTAAAATAAATTTAAAATTTTGCTCATTATAATTAACAGTTTTTTAATTATGTGATTCTCAGTATTAAAATATATTTCAACCCACTCATTTCGTGTTAAAATACGGGACCAAATTTTGTGGACTGAAAATATAACTTGGATATAACTTTAACTACAAATGGTATTCCTTCAATACCAGGAAATGTATTTGTTTCTGAAAAAGATGCTTCCTCTAGGCCGAAAGGCATGAAGAAGAAAAAGATTCAAAAATAGAAAAACACGATTTCCAGGGTAGTTAGTGGGTTACGGACTGGTGTGAAAAAGTCGAAAGGCAGATGTTTTCACTACAGCCAGACCTGGTACTGGAAAAAGTTATGTCTAGTATTTTTTAGAGGGCATAACAAACAAGGTAATTTCTGTTCACTGGTTGTGGAAACATGTTTAGCGGTGTTATCTATCGGTACCTGATGTGTAGATACGGGAGCTACTAATTATCTATGTAATTCATTGTAGGGGTTCTAGAAAACCCGACAACTTAGTGATGGGAAAATTTACCAACATATAGGCAATAATACAAAGGTAACATGAGTTGCAGTAGGAGATGTCACTCTCAGTTTTGGTAGAGATCAGATTTTAATATTGAGATATTGTCTTTATGTACCTGCCATTAGAATGAACTTAATTTTCGTTTCTAAATTGGCAAAAGACGGATATTTGATTTATTTTAATAACTCTATGGTTATTAAGGATAATAAACGGGCTATCTATTCTGGTATATTAGTGGATGATCTTCATATTATTACTCTAATCTCTCCCACAGTGTAACTAACTGAAATAAATAATGCATCTATATTACCATATAAGAGAAAGTTTTCTTCTTTAATGAACCAAACGTTTTTTTGGCAATTACGCTTGGTCATATTAATCTAAAAAGGATAAACAGACTGGTAGCAGATGGACCTTTGAGTTCATTGAAAGTGGAGGCACTTCGAGTTTGTGAATCTTGCTTAGAGGGTAAGATGACCTAGAGGTCATTTTCGACTAAAAACTATAGAGCTAAAAATCGTTGAAGTTGGTTCATTCTGATGTGTGTGGTCCTATGACAATCCGGGTTAGATGTGACTTTAAGTACTTCATCAGTTTCATTGACGACTACTCAATGTATGAATACATTTACCTGATGCACTGTAAGTCTGAATACTTTAAGAAATTCAAAGAATTCAAGGCGGAGGCAGAGAAGCATCTGGGTAAAAGTACAAAATCACTACGATCCGACCGTTGTAGGGAATACGTCTTTGGAGAGTTTAAGGTCTACCTGTCATCAAAGGGGATTACATCCCAATTGACTGCACCTGGCACTCTACAGCAGAATGATGTAGCAGAAAGAAGGAATAGGACTCTTATGGAGATGGTAAGATCAATGATGAGTTATTCAGGTTTTCCAGATTCGATTTGGAGACTCTCTTTGGAGACAGCGGCTTACATTCTGAACTTGGTAACTTCTAAGTCAGTACTTTCTACTCCCACAGAATTGTGGAATGGCCGTAAGCCTAGTCTGAAACATATTCGGATTTAGGGGTGTCCAGCACATGTGCTGAAAGGGAACGCGGGTAAGTTGGAACCGAAAGCGGAAGTCTGTTTCTTTATGGGATATTCTAGGGGAACGAGGGGTGGTCTATTTTATAATTTTAAGGATCAGAAGGTCATTATTAGCACCAATGCCTGATTCTTGAAAGAGGATTATACTATGAATCACAAGCCCAAAATCAAAATTATTCTGGAAGAACTAAGAGAAAATACTAGTAGAACGAAAGAGGAATCACAAGTCACTGATATTCCATTACCTCGTCGTAGTGGGAGGATTATCGGGATAGGTGCAAATCAAGAACATGGTGCGGATGCACAAGGTTTAGATTTTACACAACATGTTACTGCTAGTACACAGACACAGGTATTGCCTCGTCGTAGTGGAAGGGTTGTTCATCAACCTGATCGATATATGTTCTTGGAAGATTCTTTTGACAGGATCCTGGAAAAATTGGATACCGAACCCTGTAACTACAATGAAGCACTACAAGACAAAGATGAAAATCTGTGGCAAAAAGCTATGAATTCATAGATGAAATCTATGTATTCTAATCAGGTCTGAAAACTTGTAGAACCACCCGAAGGGATAAAACCCATTGGATGCAAGTGGATCTACAAGAGGAAGAGAGGTGTAGACGAAAAGATTGAAACCTTAAAAGATAGGCTTGTTGCTAAAGGGTTCACTCAGAAAGAAAGGATCGACTATGAGGAAACCTTTTCGCCGCTAGCCATGCTTAAGTCTATCTGGATTCTCTAATCCATTGCTGCACATTTCGATTATAAAATCTGGCAAATGGACGTCAAGACAGCTTTTCTTAACGGAAGTCTTGATGAATGTATTTATATGACACAGCTAGACGGATTCAATGCAAAGGGCCAGGAACACATGTTGTGTAAGCTTAAGAGATCCATTTATGAACTTAAGCAAGCATCGAGGTTTTAGAACACTCGGTTTGATCACGCTTATAAAATCTGATGATTTTGATCAAAGTCGAGATGAGTCATGTGTGTACAAGAAGCGTGACGGAAGCGTGGTGATCTTCCTAGTACTTTATGTAGACGATATCTTGCTCATCGAAAACGATGTGTGGGAATTATCTACGGTTAAAGTATGGTTATCTGGGTAGTTCGATATGAAGGACTTGAGAGAAGCCAGTCACATCCTTGGGATCAAGCTTATGCAAGATCGAAAACAAATGATGTTGGGCTTATCACAAGCAAAGTATATCGATGATATCCTTGCTCGTTTTAGCGTACAGGATTCCAAGAAAATATTTCTTCCTTTTAGGCGTAGAATCACTCTATCCAAGGATCAGTGTCCTAGAACACTTGATAAGATAGAGAAGTTGAAAGCGGTTCCTTATGCTTCAGCAGTAAAAAGCCTCATGTATGCTATGCTTTGCACTAGACCCGACATTTGCTTTGCCGTTGGCATGGTTAGCAGATATCAGTCTCATCTAGGGCAGGAGTATTGGGCTGTGGTAAAGAATATAATCAGGTACCTAAAAAAGACTGAGAATTATATGTTAGTTTACCAGGCAGACAGTTTAATACATTTTGGGGTACACAGACTCAGATTTCTAGTTAGACATAGAGCTTACATCAAGAGACAACCTTGCAAATCATTTGCAAAGTGCTTACCGGCTAAGACTTTTGATAGTCATATAGAGGGCATAGAAGTCAGATGTATGGAAGCATGATTTTGAGTATAAGTGGAAAATTGTTATGGTTGGTATACTAAAAATTATGTTTTTAGTATTTAATTTTATTTTAATAAAATTAATTTTTTATTTTATGAAAATCT
>JAOTRH010198489.1:0-11334 GCA_034768845.1 Heliamphora exappendiculata | reverse complement strand
AATTGTCAGTAATTAAATTTAATTGGTGGGTATCGAAAATCTTAACGTGGGGAGAAATAGTAAGCATTTAATAACAGAAACTCAATGCTAGATGGTATTGAGATTATTGGTTAGAATGCAATTATAATTTTTTAGTGGTATGAATTGTAATTCAGTGTTTTAAGAAAATTACAGAAATCGCTACTGGTTTTCATAATTGCAGATACCGTTATGAGGTTTGCTTAATTGCGAAAACTCTTGATACGTGTCAGTATTCCATTAGAAGTCTTACTCATAATTACTTCTTAGGTCTCTACTGTAGCCTTGTAAATAAGTGGGTAGGCTGAACTAGTTTCATAACTTGTCTTCTAAGACTATAGCTGTCCAGATTTTGTCGGTATGCATTATTGATAAATTGTAACCTACCCTACATTTAAAAATCGTATAAGAAAATACAGTAGAAGATCTGAGAAGAGTTTCAACTCGGATTCAAATCGTAATTAAAAATTCGACCAGTAAAAAGGTATTTTCTAAATTAACTTCGGATGCACGGGTTTCAGTTTGATCGTTTGTCATCAAAAATTTTATCTTGGGCCTATTTTGGCATTTGACCGTCCAGTTAATACTCGTTAACTTTTAATGCTCGTTATTTATTTTTTATGTTTGATTGCTTGGTTTGCAAGATGATTATTAAATATTTTTTTTAATCACGAGAATTGATCGTGGTAGATTAATTGTAAACTTTTCAGAAGTATAGAATCAATGTAAATATAATTATTTTTCAATTTCATGTTTAAGTTTTTTCTTTTTTTGATTCTATGTAATTAAAAGAAAAAGAAGTCGTCTTGATTATTTCAAGCCAAACAATGCATGGACCCATTTATCAAATCATGGCCACGTGGATGTTATCATGGATTAGGGTGCTGAAAGGTCAAATTGAAAGTTGATCCAGAATGTGATAAATGGCATTAAGCTTGAAATTCTAATTCTCATGACTCATGGATGCCTTGGAATGCCAAAGTACTGCCACGTTATTATCATGGTTATGAATGAATGGTTGTGAATGATTCTTGAATCATGAAGGCTATTGGAATATTCGGTCAAAGTGAAAAACCAAACCGCCACATCAATTCACTGCCACGTGATTTTTGGAATGTGCTTGGGATGTTAATTGATAATTCATGAGTTAAGATGGATTCAATAATAAATCCTAATGCATCTGGGAATCAACAAACAAAGGCAAACCAACACAGGAAACGTCCAAGGAAAATCAACGCAGCAAGCATGCTGCGGTTAATGCAGGCGCGCTGCGTGTGCGTGGTGTGCGCGCGGTGGGGTGACAGTAATGTGTGGTCAGGCAGCGGCAACAACAATTTTTTTGGTGGAATTGTGATTTGCAAAAGTTGAGTATTACAAAGTTTTAATTGACTGTAAAATTTTGACAGAATTAAAAAATTAAAATTTTAATCTTGATAGGATTGTAGATTTTCTACATAAATAGAAACTATTTGGTTAAAGAGTTTTAGATAAACCATAAAAGTCGAGATTTAATGCATTTATTTAAATGTGTGGACTTTCATTTTGATTTATTTTTTCTATTCTCTTTTAATTAATTCTGGTTAATTCGAAATTAAATTTTTTTGTAATAAAAAATAAAATAAATTTTTTTAAAATAAAATTTTGGAATTTTATTTTGTTACATAAAAAATGTTTAAGACGATTTTTTATAATAAAAAATCGGATATTTTGAAAAAACATGACGATTACTTTTGAATTTTTTGGATTAATTAAAAAGAGTTTAATTTTAATAAAAAAAATGGCATATGTGTAACGAAAAATAAAATAAAATATTTAGTTTTTATTTAAAACTTTTTTGAAAAATAAATAGAATTTGAGAATTTTATTTGTTACACATAAAAATACGTAAAGATAGTTTAAAAATTGAAATCTTTTACAACTTGTAGTTTTCGAGAATTATAAATTTATTTTAATTAAACAGATTTTACAACCCACAAAAATATTTTAAAAACAAAGTGGGTGAGAAAATTTATTCACAGATAAATTATGTTGTCTCCATCACTAGTTTGTAAGTAATGTAATTAATTTTGCATGTTGGCATTAAGACATTCCTTCTCATCAAACAAAATTAATTAGGAGATTACCGGTACGAACCTATTTTAGAAATAATTCTGGATAATTATTAGTGTGAATTACTTCTCCATTTGAAAGATTCACTGCAAAGCGATTGATTCAGAATTAAGTGATGGTTTACACTTAGTTGTAAATAATAGTATCCTCTTCATCTGAGTTACTGCTATTGTTTATAGAACTTAAACTACGTCAGCTGTTTAATTTTACTTAGCAAGGTCTATTGCCTAGACAGTAAAATTAATAGAAATTAGCCTGTTTGGACAAATGATGAGTAGTAGATGTCCTTCCTATCAATGCATGCTATTCACGGTGTACCAGATTGTTGGCGAATTTTTTTTTAAATGATAGAGAGAACCAATTTTGTAATAAAATTTAAAATTTTTACTCATCGTAATTAATGATTATTAATTATGTAATTCTCAAGATTAAAATAGCTTTCAATCAACTAGCAGCTATTCCCAAGGGAAATAAATTTATGGGTCCCAATTATGTTGACTGGAAAAGAAATCTAGATATAGCTTTAATTACCGAGGGAATTCTTAAAAAACTAGAAAATGTGTTTATTTCTCAAAAATATTTTTCATCTAAGCCGAAAGGTAAGAAGAAGAAAATGATTTAGAAACAGGGTGGCGCAATTTTCAAGGTAATTCGTGGGCTACGAACTGGTGTGAAAAGATCGAAAGATAGACATTTTCACTGTAACTAGATACGGCACGAAAAAAACAATGTTAAGTTTATCTTGGCAAACAGAACAACAAAGATAATTTTTGTTTACTAGCTGTGAAAATATATTTGGCAGTGTTATCTACTGGTACTTGATGTGTAGATTCGACAACTTAGTGATGGTGATATTTACCTACACATTGGCAATAATAAAAGGGTGGCAGTAGTTGTAGTGAGAGATGCCACTCTTAATTTTAGTAGGATCGGGTTTTAATATTGAGAAATTGTCTTTATATTCCTTCCATTAGAAGGAACTTAGTTTTTGTTTCTAGAATAGTTAAAGACGGATATTTGGTTTATTTTGATAACTCTGTGGTTATTAAGGATAATAAATGATTTATCTTCTCTGGTACATTGATAGATGATCTTTATGTTATTACTCCTATCTCTTATACATTGCAACTGAATGAATTGAATAATGTATCTAATTCATTATTTATGAACCAAACGTATCTTTAGCACTTATGCCTAGATCATATTAAACTAAAAAGAATAAATAAACTGATTTAAGATAGACCTTTGAGTTCATTGAAAGTGGAGACACTTCTAATCTGTGAATCCCGCGTGGAGGGTAAAATGATCAAGAGGCCGATTTCAGCTAAAGGCTATAGAGTTAAAAAAACCATTGGAACTGGTTCACTCTGACTTATGTGGACCTATGACTATCCGGTTTAGAGGAGGCTTTCAATATTTTGTCACTTTTATTGACGATTACTCAAGGTATGGATACATTTATTTGATGCATTATAAGTCTGAATGTTTTGAGAAATTCAAAGCATTTAAGTGAAAGTAGAGAAGCATCTAAAAAAATGTATCAAGACACTACAGTCCGACTGTGGTGGCGAGTATCTTTTTGGAGAGTTTTGGGATTATTTATCAGATGAGAGAATTATATCCCAGTTGACTGCACTGGGCACTCCACAGCAAAATGGTGTAGCAGAAAAAAAATAGAACTCTTATGGAGATGATGAGGTCTATGATGAGTTATTTGTACTTATCCAATTCTTTTTGGAGATTTGCATTAGAGACAACATCTTATATTCTGAACTTGGTACCTTCTAAATCAGTACCTTCTATTCTCACAGAATTTTGAACCAAGCGCAAGCCTAATCTAAAATATATTCAAATTTTGGGGTGTCCAGCACACGTGCTAAAAGGAAACACGGATAAGTTAAAACCCAAAATGGAAGTCTGTTTCATTGTTGGATATCCCAAGAGAAAGAAAGGTGATTTATTTTATAATTCTAAGAATCAAAAATTTATTGTCAGTGCCAATGTCCAATTCTTGGAAGAGAATTATGTAGTGGATCACAAGCCCAGTAGTAAAAATGTTATGGAAGAGTTGAGAGAAAATACCATAAGTACGGTAGAAGTGCGACGGGAAAGTGCCATCGATATCCCACTGCCTCATCATAATGAGAGGATTATTGGGACACGTGCGAATCCTAAACCAAATTAGGGTGCTACCGTTAACATGCCAGTTTCACAACTAAAGGAAACATGTGGGTAATGTTATACAGGGTTTAGAATTAGCACAGCGTGTCACTGCTAGTACACAGACGTAAGTAGTGTCTTGTCGTAGTGGAAGGGTTATTCATCAACCCGATCGGGATATGTTCTTGGGAGAGTCTTTTGATAAAATCCCGGAAGAACTGGATACTGAACCCTATAACAACAATGAAGCACTCTAAGATAAATATCAGAATTATGGCAAAAGGCTATGAATTCAGAGATGAGGTCTATATACTATAATCAGGTCTGAAAACTTATAGAACCACCCAAAGGGATAAAATCCATTCGATGCAAGTGGATTTATAAGAGGAAGAGAAGAGCAGACGGAAAGGTAAAAATCTTCAAAAGGGTTTACTCAAAAAAAAATAGATCGATTACGAAGAGACCTTTTCGCCGGTAGCCATGCTTAAATCTATCCGGATTCTCTTATCTATTACAGCTTATTTCGATTACGAATTTAGCAAATGAACGTTAAAACAGCTTTCCTTAACGAAAGTTTTGACGAGTGTATCTATATAGTACAATTAGACGGTTTCACAACAAAGGGCTAGGAGCGCATGTTGTGCAAACTTGAGAGATCCATTTATAGACTTAAGCAGGCATTTAGGTCTTAGAGCACTCGATTTAATTACGCCATTAAGTCTTATGATTTTGATCAAAATCTTGATGAGTCCTGTGTGTACAAGAAGCGTGGTGGTGTTTCTAGTACTTTACGTGGATGATATCTTGCTCAGCGGAAATGATGTGGAGGTGTTATCTTCGGTGAAGATATGGTTATCTGGCTAGTTCAATATGAAATATTTGGAAGAAGTCAATCACATCCTCAGGATCAAGTTTGTGCGAGATTAGAAAACAGAGGATGTTAGGCATATCAAAAGCTACTTATATCGATATAGTCTTTACTCGTTTTAGTATGCACAATTCCAAGAAAAGGTTTCTCCCTTTTCAGCATGGAATCACTCTATCAAATGATCAGTGTCCTAAGACACCTGGTGAGATAGAAAAGATAAAGGTAGTTCCTTATGCTTCGATAGTAGAAAGTTTCATGTATGCTATGCTTTGCACTAAACCCGACATCTATTTTATCGTTGGCATAGTTAGCAAATATTAATTTAATATGGGACAAGAGTATTAGACAGTGGTAAAACATATAATTAAGTACCTGAAAAATGACTATGGATTATATGTTGGTTTACCAAATAGATGGTCTAGTACCTTTAGGATACACAGACTCAGACTTTCAGTCAAATAAGGATTCCCGAAAGTTTACCTCGGGATATATGTTTACCTTGGGAGGTAGAGCCATAAATTGGAGGAGTATCATGCAGTCCTGCATTACTGATTCCACCATGAAGTCCGAGTACAATGGCAGCTTCTAAAGTAACCAAAGAGGCCGTTTGGTTCAGGAACTGTCTACTGAATCTGGATGTGGTGCCTTCAGTACAGTTGGCTATTATACTTTATTGTGACAATAGAAGAGTGGTTGCTAACTCGAAGGAACCAAGAACCCATAAGAAAAGAAAGCACATCGAGCGTAAATATCACATGATATGAGAGATTGTACGGTGAGGTGATGAAGACATGACCAAGATTGCATCAAAAGACAATCTTACAAATCTTTTTACAAAGAGCTTAACAACTAAGATTTTTAACAGTTATGTAGAGGGCATGGGAGTGAAATGTACAGTAGCATGATTTTGAGTATAAGTGGGAGATTGTTAGGGTTATATACTAAAAATTATTGCATTAGTTTTACTATTTAATTTTATTTTTTAATAAAATTAATTTTTCCATTTTATAAGAATCTTAATGTGTAATGTATGCGTTTTATTATTTATTTAATACTGTGCATGTATATCTTTTATTCTACATAATATTTAATCTAATGTGTAAAATTTAATTTATACACAAAGACCATATTATCGGTTCTTGTACAATATAGATTTTTAATTCGTGACTTAGATAGAATTGGACACACTATCGGTACAGTTATAACACAATATTTTAGTAGATCTGTCTTGATTTCGGGGAACAGTAATTGTCTCGATAATTGTTCTGACTCATTGTGCTAGTACACTTTGCGTGTATTAAACATGATCAAGTTGGGATAATTAATTTTATACTGACCTTATAAATTAATTACACCACATGGTTATTCTGAGTTCTTATACTCTTAATCTCGAAATAATTATTATTTGCATTATTTAATATTTGTTATTTTGATTCATTAGAGAGTGCGATCTTGTATGGGTCTATAATCCCGGTGAATTGGATAGCAAATTAATTATATGGTGGATGTTAATTATTGACAGAATCTATACCCTGAAAAATCAGGATTGATGATACACTCTTAAGGAAGCTTATAAGTTTTGATCAAGCCGAATCTTGCAGGTGAATTTAATTATCCAGCAGTCAAATAACTTAAGCAAAAAGTCTTAAAAAATTTATTTAATAAGCCGATTAAATATAATTTTTAGTAATTTAATTTAATCGATAGGTATCGGGAATCTTAACGTGGAGAGAATAAATAAGTATTTAATAACAAGAGCTCAAATACTACGATTTTAAAAATAAGGCTAGGAGTGCAATTATAATTTTTATTTTTATGAAATTGCTTCTATGTTGAGGCATAATTTCATAATTACATTGGAAGCTTATGTCTTATTTACTCCACAAGTCCATACTATAACCTATTTATATACTATTATAAAACCTGACGCAATAATTCATACTATTCAGTCAATGAATAGATGGTTAGAGTTTTCACGTTCTTTGAGAATTCTAAGCCTAATCAAGAAGGTTTTGAAAAACACAATAGATCGTAACCCACACTACGTTCGTGTTTAGCATTCGGGAATACACTAGAACGCCTGTGTCGGAGATTTGATTATAAGTTAAAAATCGCGACAAATCATTAACTAAAAATTGTTACAACAACCGAAATCATCCAACCAAATTTTAAAAGGTATAATCTTAAAATTAACTTTCGGAGTATTACCGAATTTTATTTTGATTGTTAGATATCAAAAGTTTTAATTTGGCGCCCGTTTCGACGTTTGCCCGTCCAGTCAATTTTTTACTAAAATCATATACATAATCTTAAGTTCTTGGTAGTTTGCCCCATCAATATTTACCATGCTATATCCTTCAAACTTACATGACTCCTTGATTTATAAATGCTAAAAGTGTTGTATGAAATGAGTTGTGGTGAACTTAGTTTCGTGAGATTTGTTAAAAAGTTTGGAGTATTTTTTTCTAGATTTTGGCTCATGACATTCGTGCGATACGTGAGAAGGAAGAAGTCTTTGAAGAAAGATCCCTAACGAAGAAGGATATGACAATCCGAGTCAGTTCCCAGAGCAACAGGATCCCGATAAAGCTTAAATAAAGAATCAAGTTATCTTTTTGTTCTTTTTATTCAGTCCCTGAGCATTCATCGTAATTTTTAAAATTTCTTGTGAAACTGAAATGCTTATATACATTTTATGCCAGCGTTGAAACTTTAATGATGTAATATTATAATGCATATCTATGAATGAATCACTAGAATACCCCTTATTTTATATGTATGTATGTCTCGATATGCCAAAAAATTAGGGCGTCACGGTTTAGTATCAGAGTCTAGGTTTAGTGAACCTTCAAGCCTTTGGTTATGGGAGACAACGAGTTCTGTAGCTTAGAAGCTCTGTAGAGCGTCTATATTAATAATTTATAACTTATAATTCTAATAACATAAAACCCTTATCTTAAGTTTTTCTTCATGGCCTTCCCTTCTCTTAGGATGGCATCCGATGCAGAACCTGAGGGAGAACTATGGGCAGCTTCTGAATCTGAGGACTTGGACCCAAGAGAGACACTTGTAGAGAGGCAAGACACCATAGACACTATTCTGTCACGCCCTAAAATCCGAGGTCAAGTGAAAATCCACCAAACATCCATTTAATATGAAAATATAGGTTTTCATACATTGAAATCCGCCTGTTGAAACCAAAGGAATGCCCAACAAAGTGTATCTCTCAAATATATAAAAGACATGCAGTTCCAACATGCATACAGTATATCGCCTTACGGCGTACAAAACTTACCTTCAGGAACAGGAAAACCAAAAGGAAAGATTATAAAAGTCTTATGCTACCGTGGGCACCACCAAAGTTACTCCTCATCTATAGCATCACCTGAAAATAGTTTTACAGAAAAATCTACCCGTGAGCCGAAGCCCAATAGAAACAGATAATAAGTTGTAAAGCAAAAAAAATATGCAACTATATGAGTGGGAGCTAAACTCAATCACAACCCAAAAAGGTTTTTTCACAAACCTCAAGTTTTCCCATCACACTACACAAGTCTCTCAAAATGGTTTTATTAACATAAAACCATGTTTTCATCCTTCCAACCATGTGAAGCAAATATTGCAAATAACTAACCATAGTTGAGAAAAACAGTAATTAAAATCATTGTTCCCTCACGAAATGTACCATTGTAGAAAAGAAGAAGAATATGATCCTATGTACCGACAATATCACAAGGAGACAGAGGTAACAGCTATAGACTCATGCCCATTATCCTAGTCCTAAACCACTTAAGGTCTGCTAGGTAATGACAAGTTCTATACGGAGCACCATGACGAGCCACTTAATTTATGAGCGACAACCCGAGGGAACTAAGCACCCAACCGTCTCAATTTACGGGGACTAACCCGAAGGACTTGAGTACTTATACTGCGCACATTTTCGGACTTACATCAAGGGCAACTCGTGCCAAATACATATCATCCCGGTATGTCAGGATAATCTTCAAAAAATAGAACTGTAGCATCAACTACAAAAGCCTTTTCGCAAATATACATTATACATGTATATAGATCAATCCATCAACATGGAGATCAACCAACATTTTAAAATGTTTTTCCCAAAAGCAGTTATACAACGCATGTATAATCAAGAGATCCAATTCATGAAATCATGGAGATCAAACTAAAACATATAAAAACATATTTTCATGCAAACGTTTTAGAAAACGAGTCTCAACCCCAAGGGTTAGCTCCAAACCTCCAATAAACACGTTTTTCCCAAAAGTTTTCATAAAAACCTCCTTTGCAACTCCGGGTATCTCGCACTAACGTTAGACTCCAGGTAAACAACTCCGGGTATCTCGCACGAACCTTAGACTCAAGCTCCTAAGTCGCAGACTCAATCCCGTGATGAAGCCACTAAACTTTGACATAAGCAATCGTTCTCCCCCGCAACACCTGTTCTTTCGTATCCAGAATCTGCAAAGGACGCTCCTCATACGCCACATCCTCATCAACTCGCAACTCAGTCAAATCTAACACATAAGATGGGTCCGGCTCATACCTTCGAAGCATAAAAACATGAAAGACGTTGTGCACAGGTGCTAACTGAGGCGGCAAAGCCAGACGGTATGCTACCGCCCCAACCTTTCCAGGATCTCAAATGATCCGATAAAACGTGGTGATAGCTTCCTGGTACGACCAAATCTCATCAACCCTCTGTGGGGCCAGACCTTCAAAAACACGTGATCCCCCACAGGAAACTCTAACGGTCTCCTCCTCCGATCAGCGTAACTCTTCTGGCGGCTCTGAGCTGTCACCAGTCGCTGATGAATCACTATAATCACTTATGTCGTTTCCCACACTAAGTCGGGTCCCAAAACAGTGGTCTTTCCCACCTCTGTCCAACAAACAGGCAGTCTACACGGTCTACCATATAAAGCCTCATACGGTGCCATCCCAATACTAGATTAATAGCTGTTGTTGTATGCAAACTCTGCCAATAATAGATGATCCTCCCAAGAACCCCAAAAATTAAGGACACTGGCCCTCAGCGTGTCCTCCAAAATCTGAATGGTTCTGCCAGACTAACCATCGGTCTGAGGATGAAAAACTGTACTAAAAGTCAAGCTCGTCCCCAAGGCCACCTGAAGACTTTGCCAAAAGCGTGATGTAAAGCGCAGGTCTCGATCAGAAACAATATTCACCAGTACTTTGTGTAGTCGGACTATCTCCTGAACATACAACCTACCCAATCTGTCCACCGAGTCTCTTACTCGAATGGAAAAAAATTGTGCTGACTTCGTCAACCTATCGACCACAACCTAAACCGCATCATGTCCCTTTGGCGAGCATGGAAGTCCTTATACAAAATCTATAGTAATATTCTCCCACTTCCACTCAGATACTGGCAACGGCTACAACAATCCTGCTGGTCTCTAGTGTTCCACATTTACTTGCTGACAAGTAAAGCAACGAGAAACAAATCGAATCACATCCCTTTTCATTCCCGTCCACCAGAAATGATGGCGTAGATCGTGATACATCTTCGTGCCTCTCGGTGGCACTGTAAGACGTGAGTGATGAAACTCATGTAGCACCTCAGCACGGCATGACTCCGGCACAAACAATCGCCCTGACAACCTCAGACTCTGATCTGAACCCATCACCCATCCTGCTGTGTCTGTCCCACTTGCAATGCGGTCCCGTATAATCTGAGCCTCCTGATCGGTTCTCTGAGCCTCTAACACACGTGTAACTAAAGAGGGTTGTGAAGCAACTAAATACAAGGTCGCACCTCCCTCTATCTCCCTGAGGCACAAATCAAACTCCCCAACATCTGCAAGCATAATCCATTCTCGTACAGCCACATAAGCTAACGAGCCATAAGACCTCCTACTGAGTGCATCAGCTACGACATTTGCCTTACCTGAATGGTACTGCAAATTGAAGTCACAGTCTTCTAACAACTCCATCCATCGTCGTTGGCGAAGATTCAAGTCCTTCTGTGAAAACAAGTATTTTAGGCTCTTGTGATTAGAGAAGACCTCGAAACGCTCACCATAGAGATAGTGACGCCATATCTTCAAGGCAAAGACCACAGCTGCCAACTCCAGATCATGTGTCGGGTAGTTCCTCTCATGTGTCTTCAACTGTCGGGATCCATAAGCTACAACCTT
>JAOTRH010198478.1:0-11336 GCA_034768845.1 Heliamphora exappendiculata | reverse complement strand
TTAAAATTAATTAATTAAAAAAACTTAATTTTATTTTTCATTACAAAATATTTTAATTAAAATTAAAATTTTGAATTTATTAAATTAACAGGATAAATAAAACAGATATGTAATCATTTACGCAGTTCATATATATATAAACATGATATGCATATATCCCGATTTTATGATTCAAGTGAAACGCTGAAGCGTTTCAATCTTCCGAAGAGGATAACCTGTAATAATTCTCTTTTATCTCTGATTCATGTGTCCTGATTGCATCAGGTTTCTCTGATACTATCTGATATATTATTATATATCAAATCAGTCCCGTATATATCAGAAAATCATCACAAATCAGCCCTAGGAGAGAGAAAATAACTAGCCACCACCAGCCACCATCGACGCTGCCTTGCTGCCACTTTTAGGTGGCTCTTGCCGCCTCATCCGAGCTCCGTTTTTTACAAGCTTTATATCGTTGGAAAGCTCTCAAAATATAAAAAAAATTTCTCAAAAAATCAGCTGAAAAAATGCCTAAAAACGGCAAAAAAACCTGCTCGAACCACAAAAAAACGCTACTGGCCGTAATAGCAATGCGCCGCCAACTTTCCAAGGCTTTTTCGACCTCTTCCTGAACTCTGGTTTTGACGTACTTTATATCGAAAGAAATATCTCAAAAATTAATATTTTTCTATGAAAAATTTGCTCAAAAATAGCCCAAAGCTGCTACCGCCGCACCCCAGTGCTGCTATCTGGAACCGCAAACTTTCTGAGGCCATTTCGGCCTCATTTGAACTCTATTTTTGACATTCTTTATACCATTGAAAAACACTTAAAAATTAAAATCTTTATGTCAAAAAATTGCACTAAAATAGCCTAGAAAATTGTCAAAAAATTGCTTGGAAGCTGCTGGCTGCCAGCCGCTAGCGCTGTCGCCTTTAATTGCCGCTCGTTTGGCCTTTTTCTGGTGCTTCTTTGATGCTAATTTTTTGTGCAAAAATAGCTTGAATATCCAGCTACACGATGTTTTGAAGAACACCTCAAAAATAGTGCCAAAATAACCCCCGAACCCTGCCGCCGGGCGCAGTCGCGTCGACCTATTTGTCCCCTGTTTGGGTTGTGATTTTTGTCTAATTTTTTAGGCCAGTTTTTGATAGTACTTTGAGTTATATTTTACTGCTATTTTATGTTTAAATAAATGCTCAAAAAATAGTCCAAAAAATGGCCTAAAAAATTATCAAAACTGCCTCCGAATAGCCGCCGGCAAAGCCGCCAAAATCAGGCTATTTTGGTGATTTTTTTCAGCTATTTTTCATTTGTTTTTATGCTATATTTTATACATAAATACCATAAAAACTCATCGAAAAAAACCGTTTAAAACCATTAAAAACTTATCACAATTTGTGGCCCGTAAAATCCTGAACCATTGCAGGTGCCGCCTCCGTTCTTCGTATTCTTGGATATGTTCAACCGGTTCTTAAATAATCTAAACAGATATTTAAAAATATAAAACTAGCTATTACATGGATCCTATGTCCCGAATGCTCATATTCAATCTATCACGATCAACTCCCGTGATTAAAAATAATAATTATCATTCACAAACCATTCAATCAAATATGAATTAATAACGATCATAAAATCGGGATTATAACACCTGCAAAATAAAGTTAGCAACAATTCTAAAATTACTCGGCCCCGATAATCGAAAATAAAAAATTAAACTGCTCTGATACCAATTGTTGGAGACAAGACTACCAAGATCTTTGTTTTTGCAAAAGATTATCTGAAAAATTAACTGGACGGGCAAACGTCAAAACGGGCTCCAGAAAATTTTTTTGATGACGAATGATCAAAATAAAACCCGTGCATCCGAAATTAATTTAGAAAAATAAATTTTTATCGGTTGAATCTTAAACTACGATTTGAATCCGAGTTGAAGCTCCTGTCAGATCTTCTACTATATTCCCTTATGCGATTCTTGAATGTATGATGGGCTATAATCTATCAATAACGCGTACCGGTAGAACCTAGGCATCTTTAGACTTAGAAGACAAGTTATAAAACTGGTTCAGCCTACCCACATATTTATAGAGTTACAGTAGGGACCTGGGGAGTATTTATGAGTAAGTTTTCCAGTAGAACACAGACACGTATTAGCAGTTTCTGCAATTAAGCAACCCTCATAGCGATATCTATAATTATGAAAAATTAGCAACGGTTTCTGCAATTTTCAAAAAATACTGAATTACAGTTCACACCACTAAATAACTATAATTGCACTATGACCCATAATCTCAAGACTATCTTGCATTGAACTCCTGTTATTAAATGCTTACCATTTCTTCCCACGTTAAGATTCTCGATACCCGTCAATTAAATTTAATTACTGACAATTTAATTTAATCAGCATCTTGACATTCCTTAAACCCTTCCGCTTAACTTATTTGACTGCTAGATAATGAAATTTACCTGTAGGATTTGGCCTTGTCAAAACTTATAAGCTTCCTTAAAGGGGTATCGTCAATTTTGATCTTTCGAGATGTGGATTCCGTTAATAATTAATAATTATTATATAAATAATACCGCCATCTAACTTACCAAGAATATAAACCCATATTAGATTGCACCATCTAATAAATCAAAATAACAAATATTAAATATATGCAAATCAATAATTATTTCAGAATTAAGAGGATAAGCACTATTCATAATAACCCTAGGGTGTGAATTAATTTATATAGTCAGTATAAAATTAATTATTTCAAATATCACATTCAATACACACAAAGTATACTAGTACAAAAAGTCAGAATAATAGACGACGCTTTTATCTGTTTCCTGTAACCAAGACAGGCTTACTAAAACTCTGCGCTACAGTCCTACCGATGGTATGTCCATTTTCATCTAAATTGTGAACATAAATTTTTATATTCTGCAAGAACCTAAAATCTGATATTCTGTGCATAAGTCATACTCTACACACATTATACAGAATATTGACATGTAGACATAACAAAGAAATGATATATATACATTACTCATAAAGATTCTCATAAAATAAAAAATTAATTTTATTAAAATTAAATTAAATATTAAAAACATGATTTTTGATATACTAACCCTAACACTGACCACCTTGATAGTGTCCCAAAAAAAGTACAAAAGTTGTACTTTTGAAAGATTTGTGAGATTTGTCTTGGAACCAAGCAAGATTTGTACTTTCTTGTGACTTTTCTATATAAATTAAGTAGTTTTGTATATAATTAATATTTCAAATTCCACCTATCATCTTTTAAGCCAAGATTCTGATCCTAGAAAATTAGATCAATCCTTTACATTAGTCATCTTTTGTGCCAAAATATCATCATGGATATTTTAAACACTTTCTACTTCTTTTTAGCTAAAAAAGTTTTATTCAAGTAAAATCTTTCCAACTCTTCATCATTCACCATTTGACAACACAGGTCTATTGGTCTATAATTACACAACAGGTCCCTAACTTATCCTAATTTAATTACACAATAAGTCCTTTCATGAGCCTATAAAAGCATGGCCATCCCACCTCCTCTCCCTCACTATTTTTCGACCAAGGTGAGGATTTCTAAAGAGAGAGTGTCCGATGGAGGAAAGAAAAAAGAAGAAGAAAGAAGAAGAATGAAAAAAAAGAAGGAAGGAATTTTGGAGCTAAATCTTAAGTCCTAATTTCCATTGATCAAGACCTCTAGATAATAACTTCTAAAACTCTCCATAACCTTCTCTTCTAACCCCTCTCTACAATAAATAATACGATCTAAGAAGTTAGAACGAAGATTAGAAAGAAGAAGATTTAAAAAGAATCGAATATGAGATAGCTTAGTTATTTTGGTTGGAATGACGCCTTATGATTTGTTTTCTTTTCTACGAGTTAAACAAGAATGATATGTGAATAAATACACCTTTGGAGTACACTAGTTTTTTTAGCATAAATAACATGCATGGATCTGTAATACAAGTTAAATAAGAGTAGGAATAAGTTTACCGAAGAAAAACCAAGAAAAAGCCATCCACTCATCTTACCAGAATTTTTCAATGAACCAAACAGTCTCTTTTTGCAAACCTATTTTTATTGGAGCTTCATGCAGTTATTTTTAACATGTATGATTTTTGGTAGAGCATAAAATAATGTCTAGGTGCCATAAACATAATTTTTACGCTTTTATGCTAAAGTAGCAAAAAAATAGTCGACTTTGCCGAATCTTAGAAAATTTTAGAAAAATCCCCATAGTATGTCCAAAGACAGATTTTTTAGTTTTCTTTCATTTGAAATTTATTTGCAATGATTTGACTGGATAATGTTTTCTACAATTCGTTTTTACCAAACAATGTCGTTTATGGACCTCTTCTGTTCAATGAATTTTTTTCTTGTTTTAAAGCAACTCACAGCTTAGTTTTCTTCATAAAAAATGTCCCTCATATGTATATCTATCACCGCATTAAATTTCATAGCAAACAAATAATGTTTAGTACTTTTAACGTATTTTACAAACATAACCTAAGAACTTGAATTTTTAGTGTAGTTGAATAATGATGCCTAAGTATGTGATTAGTTGTGTTATATTTATATCTTGCCATGAATGAGACTTGTTGATGCTTTTATAATACTTAAAGCATGTTTAAAAGTAGTTAGACACCTTGTGTTGAAAGTATGATTAGTGGACCAAGTACACGTATAGGGAGCCAAACAATAAACTAAGAACGAACATTATCCTTCAAAACAAACTTGGGTTTTGACATAGGGTGGGTTGTGTATTGTGTTATGATGATGAGGAAGGTTCCATTGACGTCTTAAGCCATGCTATGTCATGAGTCGTGCCTTATCTCGATTGGTCTCACGGCACTCAGTCGTGTACATGTAGTATGGGATGGGGAGAGTGACGACAGAAAACCGTACATCATGGCCTTTAGCCGAGTACACTTAGTATTGAATGGGAATGATGATGTGGCGGGACAAGGTGTATGGGAACATGAGTGTATGAGAACATAATGGTACCATGGTGGTGAGGCCTGTTGTGGAAACATGGCAATGATTATGGGAATGGGTTCCCTAGCGAGACCCGAGGGAAAACTACTTTGAGAACATTGAACTTTGGAAGATTGAACAAAAGAACACAGTAAATTTAGGTTGAACCCCTTGCATCGGTTAGTGTACACAATTGTTTATCTCTTATATGTATATTGTTGTGTGTAGGGTTATAGTTGTTCCTCTGAGCTTGTAGCTCACGGCATTTAAAATGCCAGGTGAAGAAGAAATATACGAGGAAGTCATCCCGACCGAAGAGGAGGAGCCTTGGACTCTGCCCGATGTAGAAGAAGAAACCGTGCAAGAATTTCTGAATTAGTTAGGCTATGTAATATTTCAATTTCAAGACTTGGAAGTGCCTTTTGTAATATTGGAAATTCTCTCTTGTTGTATTAAAGTGTCACTCTTTTTGACTAATTCTCTTGAATCGAGTTAATTACTTTAAAAAAAAGTATGTGCTATTTTTCACAAGTAATTAAGGAAAATATTATTTTAATGATGTCTCCGAGATTCAAGGTGTCATATATTTGGTTTATTTTAATAACTCTATGGTTATTAAGGATAATATATGGTTTATCTATTATGATATATTGGTGGATGATCTTTATGTTATTACTTATATCTTTCCTACACTGCAACTGAATGAATTGAATAATACATCTAATTCACTATTTAAGAGAAAAACAGCTTATTTAATAAACAAAACGTATCTTTGGCACTTACGCTGGTACTTACGCCTAGGTTATATTAATCTAAAAATGATAAATAGACTGTGTCACGCCCCAAACACCAGGGTCACGCGAAAGCCCACCAAAACACCATTTATGAAAATATGATTTGAAGTTGGAACACCACCAATTAAAAAATATACAACTTTTGGATAAAGATTTTTTAAAGTTATGTTCTCATAAACAATAAACATACATTCTCATCGCCTCAAGGCGTACAAACTCGCCTTTTGAAACAGGTATCACATGTAAAGGTACATGTCAAAAAAATAGAAAAAACTACAACACGTCCTCAATCGCCACGAGCATCTAGGTTAATTCCGCATGGTCACCTGAAAATGGTTTTACAGCAAAATTCTACAATGTGAGCCAAAGCCCAATAGAAAAAGACAATAAAGCAGTAATGCAGGTCATGCAATCATATGGTGGGAACTCACTCGACCACAAAGCCAAAAAGGTTTTTCTCTAAAAAATCACGAGTTTTCCACCTGAAAATCACCATTTCCATCCTTGAAACTATGCATATCATCTTGACAAATATCATGCTGCAGTTAAGGGAAAGCAGTAAAACACAACATTCTCCACTCGGGTCCCACAACCAAGGAGAAAGAGATAAAATGTAATCCTATGTACCGACTATGCCACACCGACAAAGGTAATAACTATAAACTCTCGTCAATTACCCTAGACCCACAGGCTCAGTAATGACAAGTTCTAAACAGAGTCATGACAACGACACCATTAATAGAGGCACTCGAACTGCTCAATTTACGGGAGATAACCGAAGGTACATAGCACCTACTACTTAATTTATAAGACCTGAGCCCGAGGTTACAAAGCACCCACACACTCAATTTACGGGGACTAACCCGAAGATACAGAGCACCTACGCTGCACACGTTTTTGGACTTACACCGAGGAGCAATGGACGCCCAACTCAACCATACCCACTGTCAAGGTACATCTAAGAAAAATATTTCAAAATCCGCAAAATAAATATACAACACATGTATATAAGAAGATCCAATTCATGAACCACGGAGATCAAACAAAATATGTAAAAACATATTTTCTCCCAAACATTTTAGAAGTTGATACTCAACCCCAAGGGCTAGCTCCAAACCTTCAACAAACACGTTTTTTCCAAAGTTTTCATCAAAACTCCTTTTCTAAACTATCCCTCCAAAAACCAACCTCTGAAACGCGAGATTACATGAATCTATCATTTTAAAACCATTCGAGGAAGTGAGGAAGGCAAAAACCAAACCACCGAACCACCAAAACCACACCAACAGCCCACACAAGACCCTAGTCGGCTGGCCCAAGCCCCAGTCGACTGAAAAACTCTATGGGAAAAGAGAACCAAAATAGAAGGAATTTCAGTCGACTGACCTCCCTGGTCCAGTCGATTGAACTCACCAAATGATGATCCAGTCGACTGACCACCATGGTTTAGTTGACTGAACAGCCCAAAAAATGGGTTTTATGGTACGAATCAACCTTTTTAAACCCAAGATGAAGCCTCAAAACTTCCATCAAACACCTTCGAACTCACACACACCCAAGCTTATCAACAAAGGCCTCAAACGTAACATCCAGCACTCTTTTCATCCAATCGAAACACCGAAAAACGATTTTAACCCAAAATTGAATTTAAAACATAAATCAACTTTCATGCGTTTTTAAACGGTTGAAACATGTAGGATTACACCTAGTACCCTCTAACAGTTATACAGTCTTGGATCCTACCTCGATGAGTTAAAAACTCGTGTCTTGATCCACGTGTAAAATTGAGTTTCGTCAGAATGAAATTCCATCCGGATGGATGCGTAGACCACGATGCCAATACTGAGGATCAGCAGTTGGTTCGACAAAAATCAAGCCCCGAGTCACCGAGAAGTTAGAGAGAAGGTAGAGAGAAAAAGGAGAAAACTTAATCGTTAAGTTTTGAAAATATTTTTTGAAAATATCTAACTCCAGATATTTATAAGCCTCTAAATTATCTTTTTTTTTGAAAATTTTAAAATTCAAACCGCAATTCCCAACAACCCCAGGAACAACCCAGCATGGATAGATATACTCAAACACGCATCAAATTGCTTAAAAACATGTAGAAGCAAATTTTTTTTGAACATGCATCGAAAAACACCGAATATGCATTTAACATAGAAAGAGAGAGTACAGGGTCTCACAACTCTCTCCCTCTTAAGGAATTTTACCCCCGAAATTCGCTACAAGGTCACGAGGTAAAGAGCTCCGGGTATCGAGCACGCACCCCAGACTCAAGCTCCCATGTCTCTTCCTCAACCCCGTGATGATGCCATAAGACCTTGACACAGGAAATTATTCTCCCCTAACACCTGCTCCTTTGTATCAAGAATCCTCACTGGACGCTATTCATAAGTGGTGCCCTCATCAATCCGCAGCTCGGCCCAATCAAACACATGTGAAGGATCAGGCTCGTACCTCCGAAACATACAAACGTGGAATACGTTATGCACATATACTAACTGAGGTGGCAAAGCCAAATGATATACAACCTCGCCAATCCTATCAAGAATATCAAAAGGCCCAATGAAATGCGGTGATAGCTTCCCGCTACGACCAAACCTCATCAAACCTCTACGCGGAGAGACCTTTAGGAACACGTGATCTCTCACTGTAAACTCTAAAAGTCGCCTTCTCTGATCTACATAACTCTTCTAGCAACCCTAAGCTGTCATAAGGCATTGGCGAATCACTGCAACCTTCTATGTCGTCTTCCGTACCATGTCAAGTCCCAAGACTGTGGTCTCTCCCACATCTATCCAACACATGGGCGATCTACACGGTCTACCATACAAAGCCTCATAAGGTGCCATCCCAATACGGGATTGATAGCTGTTATTGTATGCAAACTCTGCTAATGGTAGATGGTCCTCCCACGAACCTCTAAAATCAAGGACACAAGCCCTCAGCATATCCTTCAGAATCTGTATAGTCCTCTCTGACTGGCCATCTTTCTGGGGGTGAAAAGCTGTACTGAACATCAAGTTCATCCCCAAAGCCTCCTAAAGACTCTGCCAAAAGCGCGATGTGAAACACGAATCCCGGTAAAAAATAATAGACACTGCCACCCCATGCAACTGGACTATCTCTCTGATATATAATCCACTTAATTGTTCCACCGAATCCTTCACTCGGATGAGGAGAAAGTGTGCAGATTTCGTCAACCTATCAACCACAATTCATATGGCATCGTGTCCTCTAGGTGATCGAGGAAGTCCCGATAAAAAGTTCATCGTGACGTTCTCCCACTACCACTCAGATATCGGTAATGACTATAACAAACCTGTCGGTCTCTGGTGTTTCGCCTTCACCTTCTAACATGTAAGGCACCGAGAAACAAACTGAATCACATCTCTCTTCATTCCCGTCCAGCAGAACTAACGACGTAGGTTGTGAAACATCTTCGTGCCTCCTGGATGCATAGCAAGGCGAGAATGATAATACTCACGTAGTATATCCACACGGCATGACTCTGGCATAAATAGCCTCCCGGCCAATCTCAGACTTTGATCTGAATCAAAAACCTAACCTGTTGTATCCTCTCCACTAGCAACACGATCTCATATCATCTGAGTTTCCTGATCCGTCTGCTGGACCTCTAGAACACGTGCTATCAACACTGGTCGTAAAACTACTAAGAATAGGGTGGCACCAGTCGCTGTCACCCCGAGACACAGATCAAACTCCCCAATCTCTCCAAGCATAGCCCACTCACGTATAGCCACAGATGCTAACGATCCGTGAGATCTCTTACTAAGCGTATCAGCCACAACATTGGTCTTTCCTAGATGATATCGAATGTCAAAATCGTAATCCCCCAACAACTCCATCCATCTCGTTAGCTCAAGTTCTGGTCCTACGAAAACAAGTATTTTAGACTCTTGTGTTCAGAAAAGACCTTGAAGTGCTCACCATAAAGGTAGTGACGCCATGTCTTCAAGGTAAAGACCACGAAAGTCAACTCTAGATCATGTGTCGGGTAGTTCTTCTCATGCGTCTTCAACTGTCGAGAACCATTAGCTACAACCTTACCTCCCTGCATTAGAACACAGCCCAAACCGTCATGTGATGCATCACAGTACACTGTATATCTCAAGTCTCTCTTTGGGATAATCAACACTGAAACGCTAGTCAACCTCGTCTTCAGCTCCTAGAATGCCGACTCACAGGACTCGCTCGAAACGAACACAACTCCCTTCCATGTCAGATATGTCATCGGTGCAGCAAGTCTAGCAAAATCCTTCACAAACTGCCGATAATAGCCTGCTAAACCTAAAAATTTATGGATCTCGAAGATGTTCTTCAGTCGCTCCCAACCCATCACAGCATCCGTCTTTGACGAATCCATTGATACCCCACCTGTCGACACTATGTGTCCCAGAAACTGCACCTCAGACATCCAGAACTCGCATTTCTCAAACTTTGCATACAAGCGATGCTATCTCAAAGTCTGCAGAATAATACGTAGGTGATCCTCGTGCGCCTCCCTAGTAAGTGAGTAGATGAGAATATCATCCACAAACACCACCACAAAACTGTCCAGATAAGGATGGAAGATTTGGTTCATCAAACCCATAAACGTAGGATCATGCGGCAGTTTGGTCATATTCAGGTGGTCCCTCATATCCGAGGCCATTTATCTTCATCTGCAGGCCCTATTTCTGGCACAGTATAGGGATGCCTGGCCTTCCCGCTCATTGATGGAGATGCAGGAGTTGCAGTACCCTGAGCTTTCTGCTGAATACAAGGCATGGCTAATACAAGACAGGGAGAGGAAAGATAGAGAGGAGGGTGAAAAGAGGAGAAGAATTTGAGGCTCTCTGCTTTGTTTTGAAGATTTCACAGCTTTCACTTTTTATTTGTAGAGTTTGGAACTTGCGTGCCCCCTCTTTTATTTCAAAACTTTATAACCCTGATTTAAAGTAATGAAAAACTCCCACTTTATGTTTAAGATAGTTCAAATTTATCCAAAGTTTTAATGATTTTATTATTAAAATTCAGAAATTAATTTGCATTGGTCTTACATAGATTCAAAGATGGTTAAAAACAAAAAAAAATGTGGCCGGACTTCTTTAAAGAAGCTTCCTACGTATCCCAAGAAAGTATAATCAAGCCATAACGTAGTTCGGGCTCGATTTTCACTCGGGTATTGATACTCTCCTTTTGTAATGCCCTAACTTTTGCCAAGGTCGCCTTTTTAGATTTTCGGCCTTGCAGGCTGCTCTAACTTTTTGCCTTAGTTGCCTTTTCAGTTTTTAACTCAGTGAACTTTTCTTTTATCTTTATTTTTACCTTAGGGATAGTACTTCTTGAGTTGATCAAGGTTTACTGGAGTAGAGAATACATTGCCATCTAGATCCATAATGATGACTGCACCACCGGTCATGATGGTTTTGATAGAAACGGTCCGGACCAGTTTGGCTTGAACTTGCCCCTCGGGTGGAAAATAGGAGCTCTGATTTTCTTGAGAACCAAATTCCCTTCTCTAAGATCTCGAGTCTTGACCTTCTTGTTGAACG
>JAOTRH010198467.1:0-11337 GCA_034768845.1 Heliamphora exappendiculata | reverse complement strand
TTGATGACAAGGTTGAGGTAAGCGGTGTTCGAGGACGCCAGCGCCAGCAGGTACGGCGTGCCGAGCCGCAGGGCCAGGGAACCGTTGCTGCCCGTCGTGTTGGTGAGATCGACCAGCGAGATCGAGACGTTGCCGGTGAAGTTGAAGGTGGTCGATCCGGTCAGGCTGAGGTAGGTCGTATTCGTGTTCGGCGTGGCGAAGCTGTGGTAGCCGTCGCCCGCCGTGTCGCCCGTGCCGAGCGCAAACGTCAGGTTGGCCGACGCCAGCGTCACCGCCGTATCCTTGATCGTCAGGTGCGTGCCGTCGACCGTCTTGGAGCTGGTCGATTGCACCGCGCCAGAGGCTAGCGTGCCGCCCGAGTTGACCGCGATGCCCGCGCTCGTCGTGATCGTGCCCGTGCCGGCCAGCGTGCCGCCATTGACCGTCACCGCGCCCGTGCCCGTGCCCGAACCCGAAGTGTTGTTAACTGAGAGCCGGCCCGCCAGTACCGAGGTGCCGCCAGTATAAGTGTTCGCGCCGGACACAGTCCACGTTCCTGTGCCCGTCTTCGTAAGGGTATGAGAGCCGGTCGCGATCGCCGCCTCGATGCTACCGTTGCCCGCACCTGCAAGCGTCAAGTTGGCGTTGCCGGTAAGAGCGCCGCCCGCAGCGGTGATATCGAGGTTGCCCGCGTCGGAGGAAATCGTGCTGGCGCCACCGAGGGAGATTCCTCCGCCGTAGCTGTTGCTGCCGGAAACGTTTTCCAACGCGCCCGTCGCGCCGCTGGCCCCGGTGCCGGTGATCGTCAGTGCATTGCCGGTTTCCGCGATACCACCCTGCAACTGCAAAGTCGCACCGCTATCCACGGCCGCAGTGCCACCGGAACCGAGGGCGGAGCTGTTCTGGATATTGAGAATGCCCTGCTGAACTTCGGTGGCGTAAGTAGCCGGGGTTGAAAAACCGCCGCCGGCGCTGTTGGTATAGGTGTTGGCCCCGCTCAACGTCATGGTATCGGTGCCCGTCTTGATAATGGCGCCGCCCATATTGCCGCCCGCGCTGGCGTCGCTGATAACGCCGCTGAACGTCGAGTTCGTGGTGTCATTGCCAACCGTCAGCACCGTGCCGTTGCCCCCATTATTGAGGATGACCGAGCCGTTGCCATTGAGGGCAGCAATCGTCTGGGTCTGGTCGTTAATATAAAGGCTGCCCGTGACGGCTCCCGAACCATTATTGACCGTAACCGTCGCGCCGCTGCCCAAGGTGCCGCTGTTCGAGGTGGTATTCACGACCGTGTTGGCCGTCGGGGCGATGGTCAAATTGCCCGTTCCGAAGGCGCTGATATCGCCCGCATCCCAAGTTCCCGACGTTACCGTCGTGCCACCGCTGTACGTATTAGAGGAGGTGCCAAATGTATTGTCGCTGGAGGAGGTGCTCGCCAGGGTCACCGAGCCTGTTCCTGTCACCGTGTTGACGACGGACTCGGCGGTGGAACCACCATTGACGGCAAACGTGCCGCTATCCGAGATCGGGGTGGTCGAAGGCAGCGAACCATTGCTGCTACCGTTACCCAAGGTGAGCAACCCGCCGCTGTTGATGGTGACGCCAGTGATGTTGGTATTGGCACCGGCCAGAGTGGCTGTACCCGAGATATTGAACGAGCCTCGGGTAATGCTGCTCGCGCTGTCTTCCGTGAGGAAGCTGGAGGCCGCGACACTGACGCCGGAAGTGGCCGTGAGAGATCCGCCACTGGCCAGGGCCAGCGTACCGGCGCTCACCGTCGTCGCGCCAGTGTAGGTGTTGGCACCCGTCAATGTCCAGGTGCCCGTGCCCGTTTTATTGAGAGCCAGGGTACCGCTGCCATTGCGCAGGACGCCCGAGAACGTGCTGCTGAGATTGAGCCCGCCGACCTGCAGCGTTTCAGTCGTTGAACTCGTGCCATCCTGAACGTAGATGCCGGCAGTACCTGTATTGCCCGTGGTATTCAGGTCGCCAAACGCAACGGTGACGTTACCGCCGCCCGTATAACTAAGAACTGTCCCATTCGAGCCGGACTGGATATCGGCGATACCCGAGCCCATGCCGATGTTCGTCCCGTTGGAGAAAAGGACGGCTCCGGTGCTATTCCAGTCCAGCACCAGCGTTCCGCCGAAACCCGTCATGTTTCCAGCGAACTCCAACTGAGGAGTATTGAAGCCGTTGCCGATAGTGATGGTACCCGAACCCGTCCACGCGCCACTCGTGTACAAGGCGTCCGAACTACCGTTAAGCTGGGCATTCCAGGTATTCCCCGTTCCATTGACGATGATCGCATTCCCGGCACCCAAACCGACGAAGGCGGTGTTTTGAATCTGGGCGCCACCATTGAACTCCAAGGTCATGGAAGATCCCAAATTGGACGCCAGATTGTTGAGTCGGTCGACCGCTGTGTTCTGGAAAGTCAACGTACCGGTGCTGGTGCTGGTAAAGGAAGGATTGGTGGTCCAGGCACCCGTGCCATTGACGGTCAGCGAAGCATTGCCGGTAATCGCGAAGGCGTTGCCGATCCCCGTGAGACTCGTATTATTATTGCCAACGGTCAACGTCCCCCCGGAGGTCGAAGTCAGGGTTGAACCGCTGTTCAGGGTGGCTACGCCGACCCCAACGTTGTATCCATTAAGATTCAGCGTGGCCCCGGACGCGAGCGTCAGGGTGTTATTCTGACCGCCAAAGGCACCCGAAGTCGTGCCATTCTGCGTCACCCCGACCAGGAGCGTGCCGCCATTGATCGTGGTGCTGCCGGTGTAGGTATTGGCTCCGGTGACGAGGACATTGCCGCTCGTCGTCAGGCTGGAGGTAGTCCCCACGACGGCACCGAGCGTCAAAGTGCCGGTGCCATCCTCGAAAAGACTGAGGGGCGAGGCATTGATCGTACCGTCGGAGATGGAGTAGGCATTGTTGCCGTAAACCTCAACGGTCCCATTGCCGAAGGTGCCGGTTTTCGCGCCGAGATCCCAGCTCCCCGACGTGGTGGAGGCATCCGCGAAGAGCGTATTCAGCGCGAAGCTCGACGTCGTGTTGGTCACACTGCCGCTGGTGGTGAAATTCGTCGAACTGCTCGTGGGATTCGTCGCCGTCAAAACGGTGGAAGTCAACTTGACCAGGTCCTTGCTGGCGTTGGTCGTTCCGATGCCGATGCCCGCCGTGTCCCGGACCGCAGTCCAGCCCAGGATCTGGCTCGCCGTGAGGTTGGTCAGGAAGACGCCCGTGCCGGCATTGGAAAGATCCAGGTAAAGCGAACTTCCAGCGTTATGAGTCAACGCCGCCGTCGAGGTCAGGCTCGCCGCCGTCCCGCCATTGTCATTAAGCGTGATGGTATCAGCCGTGCCTGCGGCCAGCACGATGCTGCCGAGAGTTTGAGAGCTGCTACCGCTGGAAGCTCCCTTGACGGTGAACCCGCCGCCATTAAGCGTCAGCGTGCCGGTGCTGAGGAGAATGTTGCTGGCGCCGGAAATCGCGGACTCGTCGGCCACCAGGGTGCCGCTATTGACCGTCGTGCCGCCCGAATAGGTGCTGGCGGTGGTGCCACCGATCGACAAGGAACCGGTGCCGCTGTAGGTGAGGCTGCTGGCCGCCGTGCCGCTGCTGACATCCGTGACTGCGCCATTGATCGCGACATTGCCCGAGCCGTTGAAGACATCCGCCCGTGCCGTGGAGGCCGTGCTGCTCAACACATAGCCGCCCAGGGCCAGCGTGTTGCCCGCGCCGTTAACCGTCGTGGTCTGGTTGCCGGCCACGCCGTTGGTCAGCACACCGCCCAGCGTCAGGGTCTTGCCACTGCCGCCGAGAGTAATCGTCCCCGTGCTCAGGGAATCACTGATGGCTCCCGTGCCCAGGTTCAAGCTTTGGGTGCCCCCAAAGGTGAAGTTCGCGCCGATGGTGATCGCCGGGTTGTTCGTCTGGCTGGTGACCGCGGACACGCCCGTATTATCGATCGTCCCGCCGTTGATCGTGAACGCGCCCGAACTCAGGGCGCCCGCACTGTTGACGTTAAGCTGGCCGGAAGTCAGAAGGGTCGCACCCGTGGTGCTGTTATTACCGGACAGAGTCAGCGTACCGCTGGAGATCGTGGTCGCGCCCGTATAGCTGTTGTTGCCCGAAAGAACCTGCGTGCCCGAGCCGGTCATGGTCACGGTTCCGCCGGTGCCGCTGATCGAGTTGGCGTAGGTGAAGCTGTTGCCGGTGGAGCGGTCAAAAATGAGGGCACCGGTATCCACGATGGAGGCCGAGCTGGCGATATCGCCATCGGTCGTGCCGTTGCCCAGTTGCAAGGTTCCGGCGCTGATTGTCGTCGTGCCCTGATAGCCGTTACTGGCGAGCAGGGTGGTCGTGCCCGAGCCGGCCTGCGTGAGGCCGCCGGTGCCGTTGATGGCAGCGGCGGTGAAATCGGTTCCCTGGGTCACCGCATTGGTGCGGTTGATGGTGAGGGTGCCGTTATCGACAATGGAGCTGCTGGTCGAAAGCGTGCCCGTCGTGCCCGCCGCGCCCAACTGCAGGACGCCGCCGCTGATCGTCGTCGTCCCCGTGTAGGTGTTGGCGCCGGTGAGCACCTGGGTGCCGGTGCCGACTTTGGTCAGGGATGAGCCGCTGCCACTGAGCACGCCGGTGTAGGTGCCGGTCTTATTGCTATTACCAACGGTCAGGGCGACCGCTCCACTGGAGGTGTCGGTCAGGGCTTCATTACTGGCGCCCGACAAGGCGCCCGCCGTGAAGGAGCCGATGCTCGGAGCAAACGTAAGGCCATTCGTCACCCCGATGGAGACGACGCTGTTCTGCACGGCAAGCTGGTTATTGAGCTCGAGGGTTCCCGCGCTGATCGTGGTCGTGCCGCTATAGGTGTTCGCGCCGGAAAGGATGATGGCGGTCGCGCCCACCTTGCTGAAGCCAAAGCCGCTGCCGCCATCGCTAATCACACCGCTGATCGTGCCAGCGCCGTTTTGTGAACCAATGGTCGTATTCCCAAGCAGGACAACCGAGCCGGTCTGATCGGCGGTTTCGATGCGGAACGCGCCATAACCTTCACTGCTGCCGGTGCCCGTCAAGTCAACCGTGGCCGCATACGCGTTCGGCTGATATTCATAAAATGTGGCGCCACTGGCCACGTTAATCGTCGCGGTCGATCCCAGCGAAGAATTCATCGCAAATTTGCCGTTGTTCGACGTACCCGCCAGGATATTCAGGGTTCCCGTAAAACTGCTCGAAGCACCGCTAAACACCAAGCTATTGGAACTTCCTCCGGAGGGATCCTGCACCGTGATGGTGCCTCCGCCGGCGAAGACATTGGCCACCGTCGAGCTGCTCGTACCAGGGCTGACGGTAAGGAAGGCGCCCGAATTGACCGTCACCGTGCCCGTTCCGAAGCCGGACGCGTTCGTGATGGACGCCGTGCCAGCCGTCACCGTCGTGCCGCCGCTATAAGTATTTGTTCCGCCGAGCGAAAGAGTACCGGTACCGCTCTTGGTCAAACTTCCCGCGCCGCTCACCACGCCGGCAATCGTCAAGGTGGTGCTCGCGTCCGTCAGGAAGGTGCCTCCCGCCGCCGCCAGGACCACCGCGCGATTGTTCGTGCCGGCCGACCCGTTGTAGAGACCGACGCTGGCCGTATTTTCCAGCGTAGCACCATTGAGGTTAAGCGTGGCACCGGTGGCCTGCGCCCCCAAATTGCCATTGCTGCTGATTTGAGTGGTGCCGCCGTTCAGATAGGTCTGTCCGGTATAGGTGTTGGCCCCAGTCAGAAGCAGAGTGCCCGCGCCACTCTTGGTCAGCGCCGTCGCGGTGGTATTATCGACCACGGTGGACCCGAGAGTCAGGGCGCCCGAGGCGTCGTTCTGAATGATCACCAAGTCCCGCCCCGAGGTGCCCATGATCGAACCGCCTGTGATACTTGTTGCGTTTGCGCCGACGCCGCTGGTTTCGAGAATGCCACCCGCCGTCAGAGTCAACGTGTTCGAAGCGGCCATGGTCAGCGTCGAAGAGCCGGCCGTGTTGAAGCGCAAGGTATTGATCGCTTGGGTACTCCAGGCGGTCGAGTTGCTAGCCTGGAAATCGACGTTGGCAGTACTGCCCGGCGCAGTCGTTCCCGCCGTCGAAGCGGTGTAACTGGGCAGCGCGACGATCCAGGTATTGGTCGAATCCTTGGCCGCCCAATCGGTCCCGCCAACCGTGGCGTAGACCCCTCCACTCGCATCCGTCAGCAGCGTGCTGGCGGTGCCCGAAGTGGTGCGAATGCCGTTGGTGGAACTGACCGTGCCCGAGGGTTGGGTGATGGCTAACGTGCTGCCAACATTGCGGGTGATGCCGTTCAGTTGAATCCAGCCACCAGAACCGTTATTCGTGATCGAGATCGCCGACGCACCGGCGTTTAATGTGGTGCCGCTACCGAAGCTTTGATTGCTGACACCGCCATTCCTCGTCTGGATCGAAAGCGTACCGCCCCCCAATACAAGGAAAACGCCACTACCACTATTAGAGATCAAGTCCGTATTGGATGTGTAGTTGGCAAAGTTCTCAACGAATGCACCATTATTCAGCGTCACGGTCATGTGATGGGTACCGGCAACGGTGTTGCTTTGCGTGTTTCCACTCGGCGCGAGGGTTACGGTTCCCGTACCGTTGAGCGTGAGGTTGGCGACTCGATTACCCTGACCACCAGTGATTTGACCCACCGTCAGATTCCCGGTTCCATTCGTCGTTAGTCCACTGTCGCCTCCGGCACTACCGGTAAAAGTGGCCATCGAAAGATTTGCACCCAAGAGATTGAATGTGTCGGTGGCGTTGCTTGGCCCGGCCACCGCTCCCAGCCCCAATGTGTACCCATCATTGGAACCAACCACATTGACCGTCGTGGCACCGCCGCTGATATTGATAGCTCCTCCCAAAGTCAGGGTCTGGCTCGTTCCGCTGCCGTTGTTGTCCACGAGAATGGTTTCGGAGCCCGAGTTGAGCGTAACGCCCCCCGTCGTAAACGTACCCGTCGTATTGGAGCGGAGATCCAGCGTCGCGCCGCTGGAAACGGTCAGCGCGCTGGTCGAAAGCGCGGCGAAGTTGGTCAGCCTTAACGTGCCAGCGCTAAGGGTGGTCGCACCGGTATAGGTATCGGTGCCGCCGAGAACCCAAGTGCCGGCACCCGACTTGGTCAGGGCCACCGTCGCCCCACCACTCCCGTTGCCGATGCTGCCGCTGATCGTGTTGGCCCCCGTATTCGTGCCAGCCAAGGTCAGCGTAATAGTTCCCGTCGTCGTTCCGCCAGTGATCGCGCCGCCGAAGGAAAGGGTGTCGCTGGACGGCACGGCGTTGTTGGAGAAAGTGTAGGCGCCGGCAGTCGTCGATGTGGCCGGGACGAGTACCAGGGGCGCATTGATCGTTTCCGCCACGCTGTGCCCGAGGAAGGTCGAGGCGATCGTGATGGCGCCGCTGTTGCTGAGATAAAGCGAATTGCCGCCAGTCGAGCCAATGGTGTAGCCGCCCGCCTGCGTGTCGAAGGTGATCCCGCCAATCGTGCGGCCGGAGTCGATGACGATCGGCGTGCCCGAGCTGCCAAAGCCGCCGGATACCGGCGTGTTAAACGTGGCCACGTCTGTCGATAGAGTGGGAGTCGAACCGCCCGTCGTATTGCCCGGCGCTGCGCCGCCCCAGTTGCTCCCGTTGGCCCAAGTCGCATCGGCGGACGAAGCCGCCCAGGTCGCGCTGGCCGCGCTCGCGTTGCCGGCCATCGCCAGCGCGAGGGCAGGGACGACGACTAATGACTTGCGCATCCCAAACAAGGAGCGGGAGGCGTTGCGAGACTTTTGAGCGAGAGTCGAGTTTTGCATAGCGGTATTGGCTTTCTTGCGGAGCGGCAATTGGTCGTGCGACTTGAAATTTTTATAACTCTGTTGAATCGACGAGGAGGCTGTTTCTTACGATTGCCTTAATGTAATCACACTGGGCCCATCGAGGCTACGCTTATCCAAGTTACTCGGGTAACGCGAAGGAATACTCGGTTCACGCTTTCGTCGGATTGCTGTCGGTGTGGGCCCCTCGCCAGTGGCTAAGAGTTGTAGAATATCTGCCTTTAAGCTCATTGCCCTTAACTGACTCTGCAAGACTTGTAATCTATTGCATCTTACAAAGAAGTGAGTGTAAATTTCTGAGATAAGACCGACCATTAAGTCCCTTTTCTTAAGCAACTTGCGGCCTATTTTGCATCCGGATTGGAGTTGGCTCTTCCCTAATAACGGCGTGCCGAGGATAAGATTAGCTCGTATCAGGAAACTCTAGTTTTCCGAGAAACTGCCAGAAGATTAGGCATGATAGAAGTAAGCCCCCACACTCGCCTTATGCTCAAGAATCTGCTTTTTACTTTTGCCACGGCCCACTTGATGGCTCTCGGATCGCTCACCTTCGCCCAATCGAGTCCGACTCCGGTGCTTACGATTGACGCCGGCAAGGTGACGGCCCAAGTCAGCCCCACACTCTATGGCCTGATGACCGAGGAGATCAATTATTCCTACGAGGGCGGCCTCTATGGCGAGTTGATTCAAAACCGCATCCTGCGCAACAATGCGACGGAGCCCGCCCATTGGTCGGTCGTGCAGGACAGTGGTGGCACAGGTGCAATCTCGCTGGATGAAAGCCAGCCGATCACGGGCACCGTCCTCACCCGCAGCGTGAAGCTCGTCGCCAGCCAGGCTTCGGCGGGACATCGCGTCGGCCTGGCCAATGACGGCTACTGGGGCATCCCGGTCAGGCCCAATACAACTTACCACGCCTCCTTTTACGCCAAGACAGACCGCGCCACGAGCGGCCCCCTGACGGTCGCGATCGAAAGCAACGATGGGGCAAAGGTCTTCGCCACCGCGCAGGTGCCGCAAATCACCGGCGAGTGGCAGAAGTACACGGCGACTCTGACGACGGGCGGCGATGCGCCCCTTTCCGCCGCCAATCGCTTCGTCATTACCACGGAAGCGCCGGGCACGATCTGGTTCAACCTCGTCTCGCTCTTCCCGCCCACTTTCAACGATCGTCCGAATGGCAATCGCCCCGACATCATGCAACTGCTCGCCGATATGAAGCCGACTTTTCTTCGGTTGCCCGGCGGCAATTTTTTGGAGGGGGATACGATTGCGGAACGCTTTCCCTGGAAAAAAACCCTCGGGCCGCTGGAGCAGCGTCCCGGGCACCGAGGCTGCTGGAAATATGGGGCCAACGACGGCATGGGCCTGCTCGAATTTCTGGAGTGGTGCGAGGACCTGCACCTGCAGCCCGTGCTGGCCGTCTACGCCGGTTATTCGATGAAAGGCGAGCACGCCGATCCCGGGCCGGCCCTGCAGCCATTCGTCGACGATGCGCTGGATGAAATCGAATACGTGACCGGCGACGCTTCGACCAAGTGGGGGGCCGAGCGGGTCAAAGACGGTCATCCGGAGCCCTTCCCGCTGCGCTATGTTGAGATCGGCAACGAAGACCAGTTCGACAAATCGCACAGTTACGACGGACGGTTTGCCGCGTTCTTCGACGCCATCCGGATGAAATATCCGAAATTACAGATCATCGCCACCACGCCGATCAAGAGCCGCCAGCCCGATCTGGTCGACGACCATTTTTATCGCAAGGCGGTGGACATGGAGATCGATGCGACTCACTACGACTCCAACGATCGCAAGGGACCGAAGATATTCGTCGGGGAATGGGCCACGCGGGAAGGCGCGCCGACCACGAATCTCAACGCGGCCCTCGGCGATGCCGCGTGGATGACGGGCATGGAACGCAACTCCGACGTGGTGGTGATGGCCAGCTACGCGCCTCTCTTTGTCAATGTGAACAAGGGTGGCATGCAGTGGGCCTCCGACTTGATTGGCTACGACGCCCTGACGAGTTATGGCTCGCCCTCCTACTACGCGCAGAAGATGTTCAACACCTATCTGGGCAACGAGGTCATTTCCACGAGCGGAGATAACATCCCCACGCAAACGTGGCAGCCTCCCGCACGGAAAGCCAAGCCCGGCGAGCCGCCGCCTGCCCCACCGGCGCCCAAGCAGGTGCCCACCCTGTTTTATGTCGCGACCCAGGATGCCAAAAAAGCGGCGATTTACCTGAAGGTTGTGAATACGTCCGCCACGGCGCAAACCGTGCAAATCAACCTAAAAGGTGTGTCCAAAGTCGCACCGGAAGGAACCCTCGTCACCCTGACTTCGGCCAAGGCGGACGACACCAACTCCATCACGGAGCCGACTAAAATCGTACCGATAACCTCGGAGGTGAACGGCCTGGGCAGCAACTTCTCCCAAACATTTCCGCCGCTCTCCATTAACGTGCTCCAGATCGGAACCGAATAAGACGAAGGGCACTTTCCCACGTTCCGCCCGGGGCCGCGCATGAATTATCTGCGCGGCCAGAACTTGACGGTATAGAATAACCCGAGGCCGAACATGATCGCGCCCCACCAGATGGAGACGTGATTTTCTTTCATGGGTTATACCAGAAGACGAGGGTGAAGATGATGCAGACGACGGTGACGATTACGCAAATAATCCCGGACCTGAGCACGGCGTACAGCAGGAGCCATAATCGGTGTTGCCAGCCCCAGAAGCAGGCAGAGAGATGGAATGGTGGGTTGTACCTGCTTCATAGTAGTGACGTGTCGGTGTTAGGAGTGACCTCGCGCTCTTCGTTGGACCTTCGATGAAAGAACCTGAGAAGACAGAGCGATTGATCACGCCGACCGCGACCATGATACCGCCGCAGAATAGGAAACATAACCGGCCCTCGAGCGGACTGGGGCTTGCGATACGAGGGCATTTCGCTTCGTAAACTTCAAAAAATCCGAAAAAATCTTTCAGATTTTTCAGATTTTCGGCCCCATCTTTTACAAGCCGTTATTACCAGCAAAAGGAGAGAGCGGGCGGAGGGAATCGAACCCTCGTGTGTAGCTTGGAAGGCTACCGTTCTACCATTGAACTACGCCCGCAATTGCTTGGACTGTGGTTGGTGATCTTGTCCGACCGGCGGGAGAATTGCAATTCGGAACGCCTGCGGTGGGCACTATTTGTCGATCGGGCCGTTTGGAGGAAAGAGCCTGATTTACCGGGCGAAGGTGGCGGCGTGGCGGCCGACTTCGAGCCGGTAGCGGCCCGAGGTGCGGCGCAGCGCGACGGGCGCGGCGAAGGTGGCCGTGAGGTTGGCCGAGGTGAGCACGCGTGTCTTGGCGCCGGCGGCGAGGGTCTTGCCGCCACGCAGCAGGAGGACGTGCGTGAAGAGCGGTACGATTTCCTCGACGTGGTGGGTGACGAGCACGAGCGTGGGCGCGCGCGGACTTTTCGCGAGCGTCGTCAGGAACTGGAG